>CM077267.1:23297675-23335175 GCA_039654775.1 Spinibarbus caldwelli
AAGCAGTGAGTAAACTACCTTACTTAACATGCATGTGATTTCTCAGAAAAGTAATTCTTATACTAATAGGTAGTCATAATCTGAGTATTTTCACACACACACACACACACACACACAGATTTGATAGATTCTTTCCCATAGCTATTAAACTATATCTTGTTATGATTTTAAATCTATATTTAACCACATAACGACCTCAAAGTAAAAAGATGTGCTAAAGTCTGATTTTGTGGTTGTTGTGCTTTAAAATGAAATTATAATTTTAATTCAAGTGATGAAGGATTTGGAAAGTAATCATTGTTGAGTACTACTGTAAGGTTAACCCTGCCTACTTTAAATGTTTCAAAATGAATAATAGTTGAAAATGTTTATTAGAAATTTAGAAGTAATCAAAAACTAATCAAATGTAATCAGTTATCTTATTTTAATAAGGTAATTGAAATAGTTACACTACTTATTGCATTATAAATAGGGTAATTTGTAATCTGGCCCAAAGTAACCTTCCCAACACTATATATATATATATATATATATATATATATATATATATATATATATATATATATTAGTGCTGTCAATCGATTAAAAAAAAAAAAACAATTTTCTGAAATTAACCGCAATTAATCCCACTTAACATTAAAGTTTTTAAATATAGTTTTATATTGCAATAATTTCACATTCAATCTTCAAAATAAAGTACAAACAACATAGAGACAGTATTTATTTAATATTTGTTTAATGACATCTTTTTTTTTATGACTGAAGGCCAGTATCACTGATACCAATACTGACCCCCCCCCCCCCATATTTAACCATTGACTATAGCCATTCAACATTACAGTATAATTGAGAGCTATCAATTTTTTTAAATTTATTAGACTTTAAAAAAATAACTTCTAATTTAAGTGAACTGAAAACAATCCTCACATAAACCCATTATAATAAATGCCATATTTACCCATGTCCTTCAACAGAAATATACAGAAATTGAAATTGAAGGTATCAAACACTAAATTCTAAATGAATCCTTAAAGCTATAAAAGTTATTTTTTCCTATTTTTTTCTTTGTCCTTTGATTAATAGACATCACAGCAGCTGGTTAATAGGTTATTTTGGCTGTTATTTCTTTAAGAGCTGTCGCTGCTGAACATGACGCGTATGCATCATATTTTCTCTCAACTCTTTTTACCTTTTCTGACCCACTTCAGGTCTTAAAGTCTCTATTAATGAGCTGCCGAGTTGAATCGAGTGTGTTAGATGAGTGAGACAGTGCTGGGCAGCTCCAGGACAGTTCTGAAAACCATTTCAGAGCAGGCCCGGCACTACGGGGGGGCAAAAGGGGGAATTGCTCCCCCAGAAAGAATTTGTGACCCCCCCCCCCCCCATTTAAGTGCAAATAGCCCGCCTTGTTGGCAAAGGCTATTTACACTAGCTCCACCCACCAACGTGTGATTGGGACAGTCATCACTGCAAAAAGACACTTATTCAATATCAGTTTCAGTGGCGTAGATGGTAAAGCATGTGCTTTTTGACACGATCGACCCTAGTTCGAACTTGCCTTTTGCCAAACTTTTTTTTCTCCCTTTTCAAATCTCATATCGCATTTATTTTCAATAAAAATCAAGGAAATAATCAAAAAGTTGAAAATAAAGTATCGGGTAGGGTTACTGTAGGTGTAGGGAGGGCTTTATTGTCCCAATGAGGTGGCATCCATTTAATAGCCTAATTTGAATTAAAACTATAATTTACACTCAATACATTATTATTGCGTAGCCTACTGTTTTATAATGTACTACAATACTGAGGTGCAGATAATTGCCACTATTTGCAATAAGTAGTATAAATAGAAAATCTTGCTATTTTGACAGTGTAAAAAGAATCTGCTATTTGCACTTAGTGTAAATAGCATATCGTTAAAAAATACTGCTATTTTCACTTAGTGTAAATAGAATTCATTGCTATTTGCACTTTGTGTAAATAGCATCCATCGTTATTTGCACTTAGTGTAAATAGTATCTATCATTAAGAAAATATGCTATTTGCACTTAGTGTAAATAGAATCTAATTGCTGTTTACACTTAATGTAAATAGCATCTATCGCTATTTGCACTTAGTTATTATCACCGTATTTCATATCGTGCTTTAAAAGGGTTACAAACTCTTTTCAAGTTATATTAATGCTAGCGTATTGTGTCATGTTCATAAATAACCGATAAAAAAGTGAATTTACACAAAAAGATAGGCACATTGTTGAAACCAAGATGGCGGCGTGGTCAGACGCAGCGGCTGCTCCGGGTCCCAAAAACGGTGTTTTAATGTCAGTTAGTCTTGTCTCCCCATCCTCAAAACCAGAGGAAAAACAACAGAAACATCAGAAAACTACACTGCAACATGTCTACGATCGCCAGCATCTTCTGGAAATCGGTAGTGCATGTAACTATCACCCATCACCAGTAACTACTGAGAAGCTAAGAGGCCTTTGTTTACTGCGGAAGCCAGACCCTGAGACCGCGGACTCGCCTACTGCTGCTACTCGCACAAGGAGGTGCCGCAAGCGGTGTGAGAGGGGACGCAAACGGGGCAAGCGTGGAGGCATACGAGCTAGGCTAAAGGCTAACTCCACAAGACCAGCTCTTCCAACAATCTTTCTGTCAAATGTACGCTCACTAGAAAATAAACTGGACCTAATTCGACTCTGTCGGACTACACAGCGTGAGACAAGGGAGTGCTGCGTGTTTGTTTTTACCGAAACGTGGCTAAACAACAACATCCCGGACTCCGCCATTCAGCTGCACGGGCTAACCTGCTACCGAGCGGACAGATACACAGCACTGTCTGGTAAGACTCGCGGTGGCGGCTTGTGTGTGTATATTAACAAAGAATGGTGCAACAATGCTGTGTTAGTGTCAAAACACTGCTCGTCGCTGGTGGAGTTTATAATTGTGTAGTGCCAACCCTTCTATCTGCCGAGGGAGTTCTCGGCTATTGTTATCGTTGCTGTGTATATACCCCCGTGTGCAAACGCTAAAGACGCGCTTCGCGAACTGTACAGCGCTATCAGCGAGCAACAAACAAATAACCCTGATGGCTTTTTCATAATATCCGGTGACTTTAATCACGCAAACTTAAAGACAGTTTTGCCAAAGTTCTACCAACACGTGAACTTTGCAACAAGAGAAAACAACACATTGGACACACATTTACACAACAGAAAAAAATGCGTACAAAGACGCACCCCGCCCCCATCTTGGGTACTCAGACCACATCTCTGTTATGCTAATTCCAGCGTACAAACCACTTCTCAAACTTGCCAAAACGGTCCAAAAACAGATCACAGTATGGCCAGACGATGCTACCTCAGCACTACAGGACTGCTTCCAGGACACAGACTGGAACATGTTTAAAGAGGCAGCCACCTACAACAACCACACAGACCTGCAAGAGTACACTGAAACAGTGACTGCTTACATCAAAAAGTGCATTGATGATGTGACAGTCACCAAAAACATCACCACACATGCCAACCAGAAGCCATGGATGACAGCAGAGGTTCATGGGCTGCTAAGAACCCGTGATGACGCATTCAGATCGGGAGAGAAAGCAGTCCTTAAAACAGCAAGAGCCAACCTGTCCCGTGGCATCAAGAAAGCAAAATGGTTATATGCACAAAAAATCAATAATCACTTCACTGACATCAAGGACACACGGAGTCTGTGGCAAGCTATTCAGGCCATCACAGACTACAAGCCCCTGCCACAGGCCTGTGATGACGACACATCCCTCCCAGATGCACTAAATGAGTTTTATGCACGGTTTGAAATGCAGAATGACAAACCTGCACAAAAACTACCCACACCTCCCAATGACCAGGTGCTCTGTCTGTCTCCAGTCGATGTAAGGAAGAGCCTATGTAGGGTTAACCCACGCAAGGCTGCAGGTCCTGACAACATACCAGGCCGCGTACTGAGAGACTGTGCTGCACAGCTGACAGATGTCTTAACAGACATCTTTAACATCTCACTAAGCCAAGCAGTTGTCCCCACATGTTTTAAGTCCACCACCATCACCCCAGTACCAAAGAAGTCACTTGTGTCCTGCCTGAATGACTATCGTCCCATAGCACTGACCCCAATCATGATGAAGTGCTTTGAGAGGTTAGTCATGCACCATATCAAATCAAATCTCCCCAACACACTTGACCCGCTCCAGTTTGCATATCGTCCAAACC
Source organism: Spinibarbus caldwelli (assembly GCA_039654775.1). NCBI lineage: Eukaryota > Metazoa > Chordata > Actinopteri > Cypriniformes > Cyprinidae > Spinibarbus > Spinibarbus caldwelli. The sequence continues at coordinate 23,301,904 of CM077267.1, forward strand.
GCTCCACAGACGATGCAATTTCCTCCACCCTCCACCTGGCTCTTACCCACTTAGAAAACAAAGACTCTTATGTTAGAATGCTGTTCATCGACTTCAGCTCAGCATTCAACACAATAATCCCACAACAGCTCATCAACAAACTGAACCTGCTGGGCCTAAATGCCTCCCTCTGTAATTGGATCCTGGACTTTCTAACCGGAAGACCTCAGTCAGTCCGTGTCGGCCACAACACCTTGAGCACTACCACACTGAGCACAGGTGCACCACAGGGCTGTGTGCTCAACCCACTGCTCTTCACGCTGCTGACCCACAACTGCACTGCCAAGTTCAGCTCCAACCACATCATCAAGTTTGCTGATGACACAACTGTGGTAGGTCTCATCAGCAAAAATGATGAAACACCCTACAGAGAGGAAGTGGCACAACTGGTTGAATGGTGTGGTGCAAACAATCTGTCCCTCATTGTGAGTAAGACAAAGGAGGTTGTGATGGACTTCAGGAGGAACTCTGTTGACCACCCCCCACTGACCATCGACAGCTCGACAGTGGAGAGAGTCAGCAGCACTAAATTCCTGGGGGTGCACATAACAGAAGACCTCACCTGGACCACCAACACTACATCACTCTCCAAGAAGGCGCAACAGTGGCTCCACTTCCTGCGCCGACTTAAAAGAGCAAGTCTCCCTCCACCCATCCTCACCACATTCTATAGGGGAACAATTGAGAGTGTGCTGACCAGCTGCATCACTGTCTGGTACGGGAACTGCAGTGCTGCTGACCGCAAGACCCTACAGCGGACAGTGAACACAGCTGCAAAGATCATTGGTGCCCCTCTCCCCTCCATTCTGGACATTTTCCTTGCACGATGCTCCAGTAAAGATACCAGTATCGTGAAAGACCCCACCCATCCTTCCCACAGTCTCTTCCAGCTCTTGCCATCAGGAAGACAGTACCGGAGCATCAGAACCCGTTCTGCCAGACTGCTCAACAGCTTTTTCCCCCAGGCTGTGAGAGCCCTCAATTTCATCAAACGAAAGAAAACTGCGACAAGTTCTATATGCTGAATTTCTGTCCATTTTTCTAATGCAACAAGTTCACGGAAAGGAAATCAGTAGCCTATATGGCAGAAAGCGACATCTGTTTGTTTTCTTTATTTTATAAAGCATAGTGTTTTTTTGTTATTGTGACTGTACACAAATAAAAGTATATCCTTTATAGTTTTATATGATGTCTCATTCTTATCTTTGTTTGTGCTGTCATAAGGAACAAAACTCAAATGATCGCGCAGGCGCACACACAACATATTAGTTATAACATCACAGCCTGTTTATTATGAAAATAAAATAAGCCAAACAAACATATAAAAAGTTAGGCTATACTAAATTTAAACAGTCCGAAGTACAATCCATTGCGTTCACTCACCAAACATTGCACATGTGAAGAATGATTTACATGCAGTGAAGTTCAAATCATAATAAATGATAGTTTAGTATTCAAATACATCATGAATATGGAAACATTTTTGAGTGGATTTGTGCAGAATATGAGAGGTAAGCTATGTGAGCCTAACGACCGTTCCAGTTTCAGCAGCAATGAATTCGTTTTGAGCTGATGTTGTAGCCTACTTGTAGCCTACTATTTTTCATTAGTTTTCTGAATACCGTTAAATTTAAAGGATTTGTTAGCCTATGGAGTGAGAAGAACTAAAATAGATTTTAGTAATGTTTATCTGTATTTATAATGCAAGTAAACATTTAGCTTTATTTACCAGCATTTTACATTAGGCTATTCATGAATGTAATAAAATGCGACTTTATGCAGTTTAGCCTACCTTTTTTGTACCTCAAAAACGCAATTTTATAAAAGATATTTTTAATCCATGCAGGAAACGTTTTAAAATATCTTTGAAAAATTACTTTAAAAAACTAGTGAACTTTTGTGTGTGTGCGAGCGGGCGCATCCGTGTCTATTTTGTCATTGCGCATTATAAGTGGTGCCCCCCCATGGGATTGAAATGTGTGATCACGTGCTACGATCACAGTACCGTTTCCGCGCTTGTTTGACTTGCGCCTGCCGCTGAACTGAAGCTGGAGCGCGCATCTGAAACATCTCCCGTTTGATGTTGTCGTAAAGACGTTCTGCTACTGAATAAATGCACTTCTTGTCAAGAGAAAAAGTGACAGAAGCAGCAGTTGTGAGTGGGGTGGCCAACCCTAGGCCCCGCCCCTGCGTTAATTGCGTTAAATATTTTTAATGCGTCAAACTGAAGAAAAATAATCGCCTGCGTTAACGCGCTAATTTTGACACCACTAATATATATATATATATATATATATATATATATATATATATATATATATATATACACACACACACACACAGGTCTACCTATTAGTATTATTTAATTATGGTACTGTATGTCATTATTTGGAAATGTTAAGATTATTCAGCTATGTATTTAACCTTTGTCCCACATATTCTCTACCTTTCTCTTTGTCTTTGTTTAACAGTGCACTGAACAATCATAGTCAAGTAAACTGTAAACAGGCCTGCAAATGTACTTACACTATCCAAACAACCATCCTTCCATAGAATGAAAACACTTACCACCATGTGACATCACTCACATACACTCACATACACACACACACACACACACACACACACACACACACACACACAGACCGGTCATTTCCAAGTCTCCTAATGGCCCAGGTATACTTCACTTTCCGAGTTCCATTCCGTATAGCGCACAACCGCGTCCGCACAGCTTTCAAAGTATACTCAACTGCAGATGAATGCGGGCGGACGAGCTTGACACATGCGCAGTACCACCTACTTGACTTGCGCTGTCTCAACATTCACCTCGCGCATGCGCTGTTGTACGCGCACCGTCTACACGGTCTCAAAAAATTGCCTGCACACGGATGGGGTGCGCGGCTGTCCACGAGCCCTCGTGATGACGAAAATGAGGTAATGCAGACAGTGTGCGGAAGTGGACGGCCGAAGTATACTTTGGCCTTAAGTCATTTAATCCAAAGTCATCTCCAAATCTTCATAGAACTTGTTCGGTAATCAAAGTAATCTCCAAGTCTTCTCAGTCATCTTCATGTCGACTCAAGTCATCTCTGAGTTTTCATAGTCATTGTCCAGTCATCAAAGTCATCTCCAAGTCTCCTCATTTCCAAGTTGCTCCAAAGTCATCTCCAGTCAATCTTAAGTCATTTCCAAGTAGTAACTGGCCAGACAACAATGTAATCTCTAAATTGATCCAAAGTCATCACTGAGTCTTCATTTTCATTTTCTGGACATGGTTGAACTCGGAGCTCAAGCCGAGTCTTAGTTTGAGCCTCCATCGAGGACAGCATGCCATTAACCTTCAGGACTAGATGGGCAGGTGAATTCGTGAATCATCTTCAAGTTGATCCAAAGTCATTGTGTTCATAGTCATAGTCCAGTCATCAAAGTCATATCCAAGTCTCCTAAGTCATTTCTGAGTTGCTCCAAAGTCATCTCTAAGTCTCCTATGTCATTTCCAGTCAATCCAAAGTCATTTCTGAGTCTTCATAGTCATTGTACAGTCAACAATGTCATCTCCAAGTCTTCTAACTCATCTCCAAGTTGATCCAAAGTCATCTCTAGTCTACTAAGTTATCTCTGTCAATTGAAACTCATTTCCAAGTCTTCATAGCATTTGTCTTCAGTGAGATTCTGAAGTCTACATTTCATGAACACTTGAATATCCCTTCAGCCGTGAAGTTCTTTTCTCATCAAATGTAATACCTGGACAGTATGCAATTTCAGAGAAAGCTTCTCGTTTCAGAAACAATAGCGAATACATTAACCACAGGCATAATGTTTGACGGTATAAAGTCATTCACGGCTATTTGTATGGTTGAATTTAATCATTTAAGTTCAAGTATTTTTGTATTATATTGATGGGGATTAGTTGTAAATCTCTGACAAGGCAAGTATCAATATTTCAGGAATCACTGGTTATGCAAGTATTTCAAGGGTTCATGAACAACACATTTTTATTTAGAGTAATTTTCAGCCTTGTTTTCAATTGTAAAGTACAAGCTTTCAAATCTGTATTGAATGAGTCAGCAGCACTTAATGCATCTGCAGCAATACTAGTCATAACCTCAAATCTTATCTGTTGGCATGCTTCATCACTGGATGTGGAAAACAAATTGACACAAATTACCAAAGAAAAAAAATAACAGAACTTTCACATTTGGTACAAAAGGATCTTAAATGACTGCAATGAACTGAGTGATAAAATAAAAAAAGGCTCACCTGAATATTCTAACCAAAAGTGGCTGAAGGAAAGACACTAAGATTCACATTAGTGGCAAATCTAAACAGCATTTTTCTCGACTGAACACTTCTAATTGTAACACCTGAGATATAACCAGCTGTAAACAGGGCCAAAGTTGGAAAGAGCAGTTTTCAAAGTAATTGTTCTTTGAAGCCCCAGAAATGAAGTCCTTGGGGGAAAAAAAAACAAAAAAAAAACACAGATATGCCATTGAAATACTGCACCACTTACTCAGCTTTTTGTTGTTGGGGGATAAATGGCATTTCACGTTGCTGTTCCTGCAAAATGTGGTCCAACATGATTCCATGACAGCCCTTCACATGAATATGGATACATTTTACAGCACAATCAGTTGTTTAAATGAAACTGAGGTTAAATTTCTTCTGAAGTTTGCACAACAGCATACCAAGAAGCAACATCTGACTTACAGCTGGGTTTAACAAGCTTTCCTTCTTTTTATAAACTGTCAAGCTTCGAGCCAATAGCACCAATGTTTCTTCCTGCAGTAAACATTGTTAGATTGTCTGTGCAGTGCATTCATAACATGAAAATGTCAAATGTCTACACTGCCCAGTGTAATTAGTCGTTTGTTAAAAAAAAATTTAAAAAATAAAATAAAAAAAAATTCACAAGATTGCTATATCAGCATGGCAGCACCAGCATGACACTGAAATCACAGCCACATTTTCTTCATTCTTCCAGGCATGTCATAACTCAACTGACTTCTTACTCCATATTTTTGGGGAGTAGGGACATTTCTAAACATATATTTCGAGGCCAGGGGAGTTGACAGGAGACCTGGCATCTCTTGTTTCTGCAAGAACAGGCCGGCCGAACAGTTAGAACAAGAGTTCAGGACATGAGGGTGAGAGAGCGAGAGGAAACAGGAGGTCATATGGTGGAGGGATTGGCGACCTTCCGGACTGCTGTCAGAGACAGATTAAATAAACTACAGATAGAGGCGGTGAGCTATGGTGTCTTAGTAGTTTCCTAGCAAAATGACAGAGGACCTTTGCTGAAAGCGTCTTTGATTGGAAAACGTTTTAATGGAATCTGTAGTAAGCACACTTTAGCTAAGAACTGGGTCAAACAAGACTAATGAGTCGACTCCCACATGTGTGCTATAATGACTTTATCAAGCTGAAAGAAGTGACACTAACATCTTGCTAGCAAATCACAACAGCATATAGTCCGTTAAACTCTCAAACAATATCTTCAGAATAGATCTCCTAGAAGTACTTCAAGATGAAGTTAATACATGCACAATAGTGTATCTTGAATGAAGCCCATTTGCATTTAGTATCTAGATATTTCCTCTAACTGTATATAGAATGGAAATACAGAGGACCAAATGTCCTCAAATTTTCTGATGATAAAGCATACTGACATATTGAATTCCATTTAATCCCCAAAATTGCATACAGTGTTAATGAAAACTGCCCCAACGCTTTCATTTTACAGTAATTTGATAAAAAAAAAAAAAAAATGTGCCTTTAAAGCTTGAACGACAAAATGGGGGACAGCAACAATGGACAGCAACTGACACTTCATTAATACTTAGATACTTATAAAAGATCAATTAAAGCTGTGCATGTAAACATGTTTGTGTTGGGGAGTAATTAACTAACTAAAAGCAGTTATGGTGCTAAAGGTCCGAAATGTTGTGAGTCCATATTCAGTAGTGTAGCAATTTATAAAGCATATCTCACAAAGAAGTTACACTTTATTTTACAATATGTGTACTTACAGTGTACTTACCCAAGAAAGTACTGGGTAGTATAAGGTAACTCCATGGATTAAAGATTGATAGAAGGGTTAGTACCTAGTTAGTACCCAGTTATTGTAATTGACCCTTCGCAAAAACCCGCCCTCCTTAGTTACATTTACATTTAGTCATTTTGCAGGCGCTTTTATCCAAAGCGACTTACAACTGGGGAATACATAAAGTGATTCATCTTAAAGATGCAAACAGACAGAGGAAGTGCTCGTAATACCAAGTCTCAGTCATTGTTCAAATAAGTACAAGCTAGAAAGGAAAGGAATAAATAAAGAGAAAGACAGGTTTTTTTTTTTTTTTTTTTTAATAATTTAAGATGAAGTCAAGCAGTGTCAAAAGAGATGAGTTTTCAGCTGTTGCTTGAAAATTGTCAGGGAATCAGCATTCCGGATAAGGGTGGGAAGATCATTCCACCAGCCAAAAGGTGAACGAGAATGTTGTGGAGGGTTATTTTGAGCCTCTCTGTGACGGTACCACGAGACGTCGCTCACTAGCGGATCTCAGACTTCTGGAGGGGGTGTAGATTTGTAATAGTGAGTGGAAGTAGGCGGGTGCCTACTAGTTACTGTTGCTGTTGCTTCAGTTCAAGCGGTACATGTGAACCGATCGTCTTTACATATTTACTTAAAGCATGAAAAAAACATGAATGAACATCAGGACGTATTTTATTTCAGACACAGAAAGACGTCAATACACACCATTTTTCAAGTTTAAGTTCACCCATGTTAATCTACTCTCCTGTCTGATTTGTTTGTCAGACAAAATGGTGGATTCGGCGTTATGATTGGTCTTGGAGTGTCAGTTGCTATCATAAGTACATAGCAAATTTGCGTGACCAACTTGCATCTGTTGTAAGGTGTGCATTAGGAAATCTTCCTCCCTCACAGCAAATTCTCGATCTTTTACATTTACATTCACATTTACATTTAGTCATTTAGCAGACGCTTGTATCCAAAGTGACTTACAAATGAGAACAATAGAAGCAATCAAAACCAACAAAAGAGCAACAACATGCAAGCGCTATGACAAGTCTCGGTTAGCCTAACGCAGTACACGTAGCAAGGTTTTTTTTTCTTTTTTTTTAAAGAAAACAAGTAGATAGAATATAGAAAAGAAAGCTTGTGTTAGTTTTTCAAGAAAAGAGAATAAATATGCAATTGATAGAAGGTCAAGTGTGTGTGTTTTTTTTGTTTTTAAATAGAAAGAAGGCAGATAGATAAAATAGAATTAGAAAAGAGAATGCTAGAGTTAGAGGGTCAAATAAAGATGGAAGAGATGGGTTTTTAGCCATTTCTTGAAGATGGCTCAGGATTCAGCTGCTCGGATTGAGTTGGGCAGGTCATTCCACCAGATGGGAACAGTTAATGAAAAAGTCAGTTAAAGTGATTTTGTGCCTCTTTGGGATGGCACAATAATGTGGTGTTCACTTGCAGAATGCAAGTTTCTAGAGGGCACATAGGTCTGAAGTACTGAATTTAGGTAAAGGGGTGCAGAGCCAAAGGTGGTTTTGTAGGCAAACATTAATGCCTTGAATTTTATGCGAGCAGCTATTGGTAGTCAGTGCAAATTGATGAATAGAGATGTGACGTGCATTCTTTTCGGCTCATTAAAGATTAATCTTGCACCGGCATTTTGGATTACTGCTAAGACCTGCTAAGAGAGCATTGCAATAGTCAAGTCTGGACAGAACAAGAGCATGAACAAGGATTTGTGCTGCATGCTCTGAAAGAAAGGGCCTGATCTTCCTAATATTGTATAAAGCAAATCTGCAGGACCGGGCAGTTTTAGCAATGTGGTCTGAGAAATTCAGCTTATCATTAATCGCAACTCCAAGGTTTCTGGCTGTTTTTGAAGGAGTAATGGTTGATGAGCCTAACTGGAAGGTGAAACTGTGATGAAGTGATGGGTTTGCTAAAACTACAAGCAGTTCTGTCTTAGCTAGGTTGAGCTGAAGGTGATGATCCTTCATCCAGCAAGAAATGTCTGTTATACATGCTGAGATGCGAGCAGCTATCGTCGGATCATCAGGATGGAATGAGAGGTAGAGTTGAGTGTCATCAGCATAGCAGTGATACGAAAAGCCATGTTTCTGAATGAGAGAACCTAGTGATGCCATGTAGACAGAGAAGAGAAGTCGTCCAAGGACTGAGCCCTGAGGCACCCCAGTAGCTAGATATTGCGACATGGATACTTCACCTCTCCAAGATACCTTGAAGGATCTATCTGAGAGGTAAGACTCAAACCACTGGAGTGCGGTTCCTGAGATGCCCTTTCTCAATAGGGTTGACAGGAGGATCTGGTGGTTGACCGTATCAAAAGCAGCGGACAGATCCAGCAAGATAAGTAATGAATACTTGGAAGCCGCTCTTGCAAGTCTTAGGGCTTCAACAACTGAGAGCAAGGCAGTTTCGGTCGAATGTCCACTTCTGAAGCCAGATTGGTTGGTGTCCAGGAGGTTGTTCTGTGTGAGAAAGGCAGAGACTTGGTTGAACACAACTCGTTCAAGTGGTTTTGCAATGAAAGGTAGAAGGGAAACCGGTCTATAGTTCCCTAAAAGAGTTGGGTTAAGAGTGGGTTTCTTAACCCATTTGTGACCAAATTTTTCTGAATGGTTTTGTGCATATAGTTGTGTTAATAGTGTCCTATATGAACATGTTCTTCATTTATTTTCCTCAGGTTTTTGTTTTCTTTCTTGAAAATCGTATTTGAATGTGCGGCAACTATAGTTGTATGCACCCCTCAATGTCAAATTTGAATAGGAGGAGAACATTTGGAATCTAACTCAAAGTAACTGCTTTCAAAAGACCAGTCTTTATTCATAGACAAATAAATTATGTATAAAAGTCGAAGAACATTCGATGTGAACCCAAAATAGCTGCATCTAGCTTATAATCTCTTGAATATGAATACACAACAAACAACAAATCCATTTCTTTTAAAGTGGTGGAACATAGTGAGAACAGTGGGGCCTGTATGGGAGTACGTGTTATTTAATAAAATTATAATTCTATTTTCAGAGTGACATCATTTTTTCTCAAACATAGTCAGTGGGATAAAATGTCCCCAGGGGGCAATGGGCAGTTACCGTAGTTATTCTGTTCTGAACATCAAATCCTTTGTTTTTCCATCAAATGTATTCTAACTAGCTGGTTGAATAAAAATATTTGGACTTTATATTTAAAAATTAGTTACCTCAAGTTAGCATCAGGTAGCTAGTTAGCTAGCCAGGGTTAGCATCAGCTAACCAAATGTTTCAAATAGGCTATTATAATTTTATAATTCATAATTATTGATTATATTCTTTTTAATTTTAAACTAAAACTGCCTGTACTCTGATTTTACTGTAGGCTAAATGTTTAAAGCAAATTGCTTTGTCAGACTGGGGGTATTTTACCCCACCCATGGAGGCGTTTTGTCCCATGGGTGGGGTAAAATGCCCCCTTGGTACAAATTAAATTTTTGTTAAAATTCTAATAACATGAAAACTCAGAACATTTTTCATACTTTGTTTATAATATATGTCATTGTCACTAAAACTATGATAACTTTTCTGAAAACATTTAAATTTTGTTTCAAAGAAAAAAAAATTGCACAGTCCTTCAGGGGGCATTTCCCCCCACTCTACCCTACCTATAATGCTAACTATATAGGCACTAATAGTAACCCTAATCGTGTTAGCATCATGTTAACAACATGCTAACAGCATGTTAATTGTGTTAGCATTATGCTAACAACATGTTAACAAGTAAAATGTTAAACAAAATTAGCATGATTAGCATGTTGCTAGCATGATGTTAACATGTTTTAAACAAGCTGTTAATGTGATTAGCATGACGCTAGCAACATACTAACATGATTAGCATGAAGTTAGCATGTTGTTAGCATGATGCTTACATGTTTTTTAACAAGAAGGTAAGATGAGTAGCATGATGCTAGCAACAGTATACCCCATTTCCCCATGATATATGTTATATGTACTTACAAGTCATTTGCCCACCGGCAACTATAGATGCTGCTTGGACTTTTGACTAAGTATACAAAAAACTATAGATTTTTTTGTAAGATTTGTTTTGTTTGGATGATTCTAGAGACCTTCATGATTATGTAGATATTAGTGCTGTCAATCGATTAAAAAATTTAATCGCGTTAATCACAGTCATGGACTGTGATTAATCATGATTAATCACATTTAAAATACTAGGATTTACATGTAAATGTGTTGAAATTAAATGCATGACAAACTAGTTTAAGGAAACAGAACCTTTCACACCTCTGCCAGGTATGAGACATAATCCTTATTATTCTTTTATCATTATTCTTCTGTTTTTATTCAGCCATTAACAGCCTTTAAACTGGCAATACAACGTTTACCAAGCCACGTCGCTTCAATCCCAGTATACATTTACCCAACTATTATCAAAAGTATTTCCAAATAAATATTACAACAACATTTTCTTGCGACCTTACGTGAAGTATTATGACAAAATGCATTAAGAAGAATTGGACCTGTTCTGCAGGTGCATTAGAGCTAACATTAGCATCATGCTTCATAAGACAATTTATGAGATTAATAGTACACTTTTACTCAGAACTCACTTTAAACCACCATCGGATGTTTGTAATAACTTCCTTTTGCGATCACATGTGGAATTTGGTCTTTTACTGTTGTTAAAATATGCTATTTATAGCTTTTTATATCGCTGCACAAATTAGCATTTAAGATGTACACATTCATCTCAAGAAAATCACATACAAACCATATCCTGTCGTAATCGTGTGTTTATTATCTTATATAATCTATAGTGGCTGTTGTCATGTTTATCTCTGCTGTGTAAAAGCCTTAACATGTGCTCTGGCTGAAACTCACGTTGTTTGTGATGTTACAGCCGCCTCTCCGTTCTTAAGTGGCCAGGGATACATTCCGAGTATAACACACATTCGTAAAAGGATCTATTTTCATTTTTATTTGTCTATATACACTTTGGGCGGCCGCTGTACATTATAAAAGTAACGTTAGCCCAAAAACCCGTGGCTCTGTAATATTTCCCGCGACTGTATTTTCAAAATAGCACACGGCCAATTGTGCCGTTACCCTGGCAACACTGTTTCACTGTGACCTCATCACACACTGATAGATAACCTTCCGCGCTGCGATGACGGGAAGTTGGGGTCAAACATTATCAAATGATTAATTTGCGTTAAAAAATTATTAACGCGTTAAATTTTTTTAATTAATCGCATGCGTTAACGCGTTAACGTTGACACCCCTAGTAGATATATATATGTCAACAAAAAATATTTATTAGTAACATGAAAATTATCTTTATTTGGGAGGGTTTGCCTTCGTCATGCTTCCCTGAAGTAGGGGTAGGAAGTTGGCAGCCTCATGTGATAGGAAGGAAGTGAATACCCTTTTTTTCCTCTAGAAATCCTTTATTTATTTCTTTGCTTGCATGTCATTGAGACATAAAACATGGATAACATCTAGAAAAATACTTACAAAAGGAAAATGACAACTATAACAAATGGGTTAAGAAGTGGGCTTATACGAGCCTGTTTAAATGCTGAGGGAAAAACTCCGGTGTGAAGGGATGTGTTAATGATGTGAGTGAGTGCAGGTACAACTGCAGGAGAAATGGCTTGAAGGAGATTGGATGTAATAGGATCAAGTGGAAAAGTAGTAAGATGACTGGAAAGGATGAGTTTAGACACTTCTGCCTCAGAGAGTGAAGAGAAGAATGTGAATGAGTGTATGTTTGCTGGTAAGATGTGTTTGACAGTTTGTGGTGTGGAGAATTGTGCAGTGAGGTTTGTAATTTTATTAATGAAGAATATGGCAAAGTCATCAGCTGTTAAGAGTTGATGAAGGAGGAGGAGGAGGAGGATAAAGGAGGGAGGAGAATGTTTTAAAGAACATGTGAGAGTTAGGCGAATTGTTAATTTTGTCGTGATAGTATATTCTTTTAGCAGTAGAGACATTAGCAGAAAAGTCAGAGAGGAGGATCAGTAGGATTTTGTGATTTGCGCCATACCCTCTCTGCAGCCCTGAGCTTAGAATGATGTTCACGGAGAACGTCAGATAGCCAAGGGGCAGAAGGGGTGGTACGGGCTGGCCTGGAAGTTAAGGGGCAGAAAGTATCTAAACAAGACGTCAGAGTGGAACAGAAAGTATCAGTAGCACTGTTAGCATCAAGAGATGATAACTGTATAGAGGGAGGAAGCGAAGATGAAACCATAACAGATAGCTGGGAGGGTGAGAATGACCATAAGTTACGTCAAAAAGTGACATGTGGAGGGGTATGTGTTGTGTCAGGAATCATGTTGAGGTTAAGAGTGAGGAAGAAGTGATCCGAGGTGTGCAGTGGTGTAACCAGCACATGATCAGTGGAGCAGTGTCGTTTGTAAATAAGGTCCAGTTGGTTGCCTGATTTGTGAGTAGCCATAGTTAACACTCTCTTGAGATCAAAAGAGGCAAGCAGAGTGTGGAAGTCTGCAGCCTGAGGTTTATCTAGGTGGATGTTGAAGTCTCCAAGTGTAACTAAGGGAGTACCATCACCAGTACCTCAGGAAAGCTTGAGAGCAACACATCTAATTCTTCTACGAAGTTACCTAGTGATCCTGGAGGTCGATAAACAACTACAAAATGGATTTTTAGAGGGTAGGTAATAGTAACCGAATGTGATTCAAAGGAGCTGTTGATACTCAGAGATGGTAAAGGAGTAAATTTCCAATTATTAGAGATGAGCAGACCAGTACCTCCACTTCTTCCAGTTAAACGGGGGGTGTGGGAAAATCTTCAAAAATCAATCTTGAATTCCTATTGGATTCCTCTTTAAAACTAAGCACCTTTTTCTTGGTCAATATGGCAAATTTGCTTGACAAACTTGAATCTGTTGCAAGGTGTGCATTGGGAAATCTTCCTCCCTCACAGCAAATTCTCGATCTTGGATTCCTATTGAAAAACTGCTATGTTGAAGTTAACACACATGTGGTCCAAGCAAGTCCACGAGGCTGTATGGTGTCTAATCACTCACTAGCGCCCTCTTTACTTCCAGTATGTGCCGTAGAATGGACTTCTGCCCAACAGTCTATGTGACATAAAACATGGGTTTAGGGACAGGGCCTAACTAGCTCACCCATCTGGTCAATCATCATGGTCTTAAGGGTGTCGCACAACAAACAAGAAGCATGTCTTTAAAAGTAAAACACATGGTCTACACACGCCACACATTCGGCATCTGCTCTTAGCACCCAGATACAACTCTGGAGGTTGTTCAAAATCCTGCCACGCCACAAAGCGCCAGTCACATAGTTTCAGTTAAATTACATTATATTTGTTCCAAATCAACGTTCATAATGACTTCACCATAAGGTACTCTTACATGACAACGATAAGTAGGACTTTGTAAAGTTTTTCCTTTTCGTTTTTGAAAGGTTTTGCGTACAGACGAAAACAATCCGTGTTCACATGAAATCCGCAAAAACAACTAAAGACGCTGTATTATGCATGCCAGGTCAGTAGGTGGTGATGTCATTTTTTAAAGAAACATTCCACGTCTGTGCACACACCTATAGACTGAACACGGAATATGCATGCACATGACCTCACTGTTTTCACAAATTAGAGTTTTCATAGTTTACACCAAGATGTTAACAGTAAAATTTCCAAAAACTTGCACTTTGCAACCGTTTTCAAAAGTTTGCATTTTCAGGCTCCCAAAGTACAATTGTCTTGTAAATAAATAGCCAAAAATCATAAAAGGTTTTCAATTTTTAGTTGAAAAGGGTATTGTGTAAACACCCCCTTAGACTGGAAGACCATTTCCCTCAATTTTCAGTAAAACACGACTTCCTATGGCTCGAATCAAGTCTATATGCTTCATATAATAATATATAGATTGCCATTCTCTTTCTGTTCACTCTGTTTTGTGAAGTATCAAACTTCTCCTCAAACGTCAGGCTTATCAACATCACTGTGTTGATTCTTGAAGTGATCATTTACCTGTTTAGTGATTAGATGCACTGTTTTGGACTACCGCCTTGAACTGTCCAATGTTCAATAACTGTGAATTGTCCTTGCCATAATGCGGTGCGCCGTTTTGATTCTTGTCCAATGTGTGACCACCTTTAAAGCCTGGTGTGAACACAAGAATAGCAGCTCTTGGACTGTATGCTATGGAGCAGAATCCAAACCACAAAATATTTTGACAACCAGCTAAAATGGTCTTTTCTACCGGGAAGTGCTTGGTTTGTACTATTCCTGAGAACTTTAAGAAATTCCTGAAGTGTCATTGTTTAACTGATATGGAATGTAGCCCATCACTGAAAGCTGTCTGGCATAACAACCATTTCTCCCAGTTGAACATTCCTCGCAGGATGTGAGATCTTCTACATGTGGGTTGTAAGGAGCCTTTGAGTGACTCACGGAGCCTCTTTCTCTACAGATGTTTGTTATTGAGTCAGTGAGGTCAGTAATCACATTTTCACTGCGTGTTAGCAATACCTCACCGTGGGTGTGTCCTGGGGGTCATGGCAGGATTGGCGAATCTCTTTGAAGCCAATTGCAACTCTCCATCCCACCATCTAGTCAGTTTACTCACAGATTCAAAGGAATTTCTGACTTAATGCCTTCCATATAGGCTCACATAAACCGGGGTGCTTCAGTATTACTGTTCTAGCTCTTTCTTCTCTCCGTAGAGGAAAAATCGAAGAGAGAAAAAACATAAAACAGGATCTTCAAAGACATCTGAGGTCTGGACTGTATTACCCCAAGTAACTACATGGTTTTGATCAACCAATCAATTCACAAGCTGAGCAAACAGGTGACATGCAGGCATCTAATAAACGTCTTTTCCCTTTGTTGGTTTTGGGTAAAGCTACTGTTTGCTTTTAAGCAAGAATTACTGTCAACGCAGTTATTTTTTGGAGTAATTATATTGTTATTAAATATTAATTACTTTTCAAAAGCAATCAGACTTACGGATTTCACCTGCTATCAGACTATCAAACGGTTGAAAATATCCTTGAAGTTGAGCTCTTTTAACTTGGACCAGTAGGAAACCACTCAGAACACCTAATAACCACACAGCAATGCCCACAACATCTTAGCATTGTAGCTTTGACGTTTGCATAGGCCAGCAACACTCATTTTCTCCATAAAATGTAAAAATACAGTTTTACTGCATGTGTGACACCAAAATTATCCTGACAGAAAAAGCAACAAGCAATGTGAACCACCGATCGCTTCATTCCTGAGTTTGTTGCTTTACCCTCTACCTTCGCAAATGGAAAAGGATGGAAAAGCCATTATTTGAAACAAAAAAAGCCCTGTTATTTAGAGGAAAACTTGGTGTAGTTTGACATAAGGAAACAATTAACCTCCCCTCTCTACCCCCAACCCCCTACCCTACTCTACCTCTGTCTCGGCTGTCCTGGAGAGAGAGCAGAGGAACTTTTTGGCAGTAGACATACCACCAGGTAATGAACATCGGCATTTTTGCATGATGGCCTGATAACAACAACATCTGAGCCTGTTATGTTTTTTTTTTTTTTTACATATTGATAGAGAAAACAGTATATATTGGCCAATAACACAATGCACAATATGGGTCATGTTTGAGTCTGAATTGATTAAACTATCCAAAAACAAATTAATAGGCAATTTATAAAGACAATTTAAACTTGTACTATGATGAGCATTAATGTGTTTTTGATAAGTTTTTGGGGGAGCTTGATTTTTTTTATTTTTTTTGCAGGCCTAGGTTGCAACCAAACTGACTTTGTGGCAATGCAAATACACATGCAAATAGAAAAAGCACCAGCAAATCAATAAAACATTTTCATCAGTTTGACAGCAGGTGCTGCAAATGCTCACAACACAACCAATTAAAGAATTTTATTTGCAGCGCGTTTCTTTGTTTGGTTGTGTTGTGAGCATTTGCAGCGCGTGTTGTCAAATTGATGAAGTTGTTTCCTTAATTTGCAGGTGTTTTTTTTTTTTTTTTTTCTTTTTTTCTATTTGCTGTGCGTTTATTTATTTGGTTGTGTTGTGAGCATTTGTAGTGCCTGTGTTGTCAAATTGATGAAGTTGTTTTCTTAATTTGCAGGTGTTTTTTTATTTTATTTTATTTTTTTCTATTTGCAGTGTGTTTCTTTATTTGGTTGTGTTGTGAGTATTTGCAGTGTGTTTCTTTATTTCATTGTGTTGTGAGCATTTGCAGCGCGTGTTGTCAAATTGATGAAGTTGTTTTCTTAATTTGCAGGTGTTTTTTATTTATTTATTTATTTTTTCTATTTGCAGTGTGTTTCTTTATTTGGTTGTGTTGTGAGTATTTGCAGTGCGTTTCTTTATTTCATTGTGTTGTGAGCATTTGTAGTGCCTGTGTTGTCAAATTGAAGAAGTTGTTTTCTTAATTTGCAGGTGTTTTTTTTTTTTTTTTTCTATTTGCTGTGCGTTTATTTATTTGGTTGTGTTGTGAGCATTTGTAGTGCCTGTGTTGTCAAATTGAAGAAGTTGTTTTCTTAATTTGCAGGTGTTTATTATTTTATTTTTTTATTTGCAGTGTTTCTTTATTTGGTTGTGTTGTGAGCATTTGTAGTGCCTGTGTTGTCAAATTGATGAAGTTGTTTTCTTAATTTGCAGGTGTTTTTTTTATTTTTTTATTTGCAGTGCGTTTCTTTATTTGGTTGTGTTGTGAGCATTTGAAGCACGTGTGTTGTCAAATTGATGAAGTTGTTTTCTTAATTTGCAGGTGTTTTTTTTTTTTTTTTTTTTTCTATTTGTAGTGCGTTGCGCTCTCTCAGCCACCGCAGACAAATAATATTACCTCTTAAAACTATTATTACGATTCAGAAACTATTCATATTTTTTCTTATATATTTTTACAAGCTCACTCATATTAAATAATAACAATAATAATAATACTTTATATTTATACCACTTGGCATTTTAAAAGATAGCAAATAACAACTACTGATATTATAAAATAACATGATTGTAGTTTTCACAATGTCCTCTTTTCACTGGACGAGGATGATTTCTGGATCCTATTTTTCAGTTTTACAAACAGGATTTCCAGATTCTGGATTTCTCATGAGAGTTCTTTCACGATACTTTCCCAATCCAAGCATGCATACCTTTGTATCCATTCATGCAATCAAGGTCAGATCAAAGAAACATGAATCAGTCACAGTGTCTTGGTTTTATTTAAGCCAATTATGATACACCTCATCTCCAAAGTTACAGATAAGATATAAGCTCCATTAAGATAATTATTTGATTCAAAACATTTTTTTTTTTTGGTCTCTTTAACAGCCTCTACAACACTTCATCTTTGTTATACTGTATTCTTAACGCCAAGCTGAAGAAGAATGTTAAAAGCTTTTGCTTGGGAACTGGTGTGCTTTGTATAAAATCACAAGCTCTTAACCCTTGGAGATGTGTTATACAGATGGTTCAACACAAAGCACACTCCTTAAAAAGTTTACAAAAAAAGAGTGAGAAGAAAAAGTGCCCCATAAGGGAGCTAAATGCCCTTTTTGTGGCAATCAATTCTAACAAGTTAAATTTCCTGACAGGAGGCTAGCCAAAACACTAGCTGCGTTATATTTTGCTCTGGTCTCTGGTTAAGTCTGTCACTTTCAGGCTGTAACAGCTTGTAGCGTTTCATTGCTGTGTGTAGCCCCACCCTGGTGTAAATCTATGTGGTTAGCCTTGTGTGTGCATATGCTAACATACTCACAAGCTAATATCTAGCCTTGGAAAGCCAGACTTTTGACTGTTAGCCTAAAGTCTGGTCCACGTTGTGAACTCTCCAGTGATTGAGACAGTATTGCATTTGGTTCCAGTAAAGTGAAACAAGTTTTAACCTAGAAAATTGTCAAATCAGGCTGACTGGAAAAACATGCCTGTCGCATTTACTGTATGCAAAATGATGTTACGATACATTTTGCATGTTTCTTGACACTTTCAAAGTGAAATGTCCAGTGAGTGGTGCTAAAAACAATCTGGCTATGTTTTATGACTTTAGTTGTACGTATCACAGCTCTTTAGAAATTATATGTCTGGTGAGTGGTGCTAAAAAGTTAATGCTGTATCGAGTTTAAAAATAGTGTACCATCTACTCTAAACCAGACCCTAAACCTAACTATAGTGTTAACAAAATCAAATGTGAGATAAAACACATTTGCCGAAGCAATCATACAATTTTTTCTTGCTTCTACAAGTCTTTGAGCTCTTTTACTTGAGTGATTTGCATCGCAAGTTCAGTGCTGTACCAGGTGAGCTAACAAACAAGTTTACCATGACAGAAAAGCCATACATATGGAGCTGATTATGTGACGCGTATTGATGTGTATTCATTAACAAATCACAGCTCAGCCCCATTAAAAATACATGCTTGTGACAACATTTCAGCAAAAATAATATTACGTACCTCATTGCACATTTTGTGACAGTTTAAAAAAGTGAAATGTCCAGTAAGTGGCGCTAAAGCATGTGTTCAATATGTGTCCATGGCCACATTTTTATTACATAGGTACAGGCAAGTATTCCTGTGTTTTTATTACGTGTTGGAAAATAACACTCCTCCTACACCAAATGCAACCCTAAACCTACCCGACAGAGTGAACGAATTCAAAAGTGATATTAAACACATTTGCTTATGCAATCATACTATTTTAACTTCTTTCTACGCAGGTTTGAGCTGTTTTGAACCATAGTTTCACAGGTTTCATACTGGAGCGCTTCATCTCACAAGTACAACGCTATATCTGGTGAGCTACTGAGCAAACCTACTGCATTAGAAAACCCATACATATGAAGCTGCATATGTGTTGCTAACGTTCAAATTGATCAGTTTTCAAATCTCGCAGCATATTAAAATTGTTTTTAATAACATAATATTGTGCATGTAACTGTGCATAAATTATACAAAACTCTGGCACTGTAAATCATAATTTGTGTGAAAAGAAATAAAAGTGGACAAAGTTTTACTGCCTCTAGTGTTCATTTCAACTGGAAACTGCAGCGATTCGTATGTATAGGTACATTTTTTGAGTTTTGGTAGTAGGTAGAGACACGTATTTTGCATGAGCCGGGCTAGACAAATCATGTACTATCATAAAAGTGTTTTGAGACCATAACATAGTATAGTGCAAGGAAACACAAAAATAATTAATAGATAATTAATGGTCATTATAAATTTATAATATACCACTGTAATCATAATTTGTGTGTTTTACTGCCACTGGTGTTCATTTCAGCTGGAAACTGCAGTGAATTGTATTTGTACTCTTTTGAAAAATGTTGGTACACACACGTTTTTCCAATGAACCTAGTTTGGAAATCTTAAACGACTGAGATGGTATTGTGTTTAGTTCCAGTAATGTGCAACAAATTTTACCCTGGAAAACGTTTCAAATTATGTCATATCAACATGTGCCAAACTGATTAAGCTAGCTAAATAACTGGATGTGACTGTACTACCCAGAGACTCACTGATGCAGTAGACCTCCCATTGACCTGCCAACAGGATTGACAGCTTAGGCTTGTCTCTTGGGATGATGCCCCTCCTTAGCCCACCATTGTACACATGGCTTCCACACGCAAAGTTTACATACAGCTTCCCTGGGCCCTGGGAGACATTTACGTGCAGGGTTTGCATGTGGCACAACACAAATCTACTCTATTAGACTAGTCTTTACATAGGGACTTTGTACAGTTTGGACTGTCTCTGTTGGTTTGGCTGCTTATCATAGTTGTAGAATTGGTCCATTACTCCTCTTTAGTGTAATGAATGCTATTACGTTGCAGGGAGTATAGCTCAGTTATATATTTGATACATAAATAATAGAGACAAAGGGAGCTCGATGGGTAGAACATGTTATTGGTTGTTTGGAGAAAGGCCAGAGATCTCAAATGGGAGGCCTGTTCAGTAAAATCTCTGACAGTGTGGGTTGGAGGGAAAAAGAGGCTTTCATGTCCTGGGTGGCCTGTTTAGCTTGCATTGAAGTGCAAGAAGAGGATGACCGTTTACTTCCACAGTCCATCAGGGAAATTACTGTCTGAAAGACTTGCACAACCATACGCAGCTGGATAACTACCATTGTTTTCCAAGACAGAGTCATGCATATCCTTTCAGATGGATGTCTGTGTTGAGTTTATTCACCAAGATATGAAAGTTCTGTTCCACACTCAAGTCAGTCCAAACTCTTATGACCTTCTTTCTTCGAAGAATATCCTAGTTGCCCAGAATTTAAGCCTCTATTCACTGAAAATCTTCTTCTTCACTGATGTTCATAAACCAAACAGGGTTGCACTGACATCCATGTGGTTTGGTCATGTGTTCAAATATGGATACTTGCCTATGGTTGTGCAAGTCTTTTAGAAAATAATTTTTCAGATGGACTGTGGAAGTAAATGGTCATCCTCCACTTGCACTTTAATGCAAGCTAAAAAGGCCACCCAGGACATGAAAGCCTTTTTTCCCTCCAACCCACACTGTATAGTAGGCGTAAAACATTATGTGAAAAATATGTCCAAATTCACAGTATTAATAAATTAGTAGGCAAAAAGTACCTACTATTTCCAGCAAAATTCTGAAATGTGCATTCAATGGACATCTTACTATCCCATGGGAGAGGATTTGTGAATTGCAATGAAAGTGACGCAACTGATATACTAGTCACATGACAATGTCAACATAATGAATATAAAACATCCAGATTACATTCATACAATACAGAATGTGCTTTTAGAATGGTTGTGAAAATTACTTTTTCAAAAGAAGCACCTATTCAGAGAATAAAAAATTTTGGACGCAGCTTTTTGTTGTCAGTGTGCCATGTTTTTTGAAGTCCATTTGAAAGCTTTTTGGGTGAACTATTCCTGTGAACTATTTAATACTGTAAGTATTAAAACGCCCAACTCAATCTTACAAGATAACTGTTTTACGAGGTAGCGATTTCTTATAAATTTGATATGATGTGATTTGTCTGGCAGCATACAATTTTTTAGAAAAAATGTGAGCATGAGGATCTACCTCTAAACCCTTCAGTGGGGTGTACAATTCTCAGTAGATAGTACAAAAACATACAAATAAGACTGTTACAAATTTATATGAATTAGCCAACTTTTGTTGAATGTAATGTAGCAAAATAGTATTGCACTGACATGAGAGCGTTGAAATGCGTAATGACGTTTGGCATCAAGGGGCCATTTTTGTAGTACATTTGAAGGCTTTTTTTGGTGAACTATTACTTCATACTATAAATCTTAAAATACCTGACTAGATCTCAATTAAAAAAATAAAATAAATAAATAAATAAAAGATTTTATGAGGTGTCAGTTTTGTATGAATTTGCATGATGTATTTGTACGGCAACATACAATTGTTAACAAAACAGTACAACTATGCACTGAGGAACAATACCATTGAAATCACATTCAGAGCAATTTTTTTAGCTAATGAAGAATAAAAAAACATTAACAGCCAATCAGAATCTATCCTGCTTTAAAGAGCTTGAACATTTAAAGTGACAGACTTATAATAAACACAAATGTATCCATTGGAGTGTATGCTAATATAGTTGTTGTTATAGTTGTGTTTGTAGTTATCATTCTTAGTATGAATGAGCCTTAAATCCAGTCTTCAGTGGGGTGTATGAAAACATATGAATGAGATTGCACAAATTTATAGACCTTATGTGTCAGAGAAACAAGCACTCAACCATATTTAGTATTCTTTCTTTGAACTTCCTTTTTATGCTGTAGCTCTATAACATCACCATTGAAGAGCTGCTGAAGTGGATTTACTTATTCTAGAGTTAACAAAAGTTCATGTGCACTGTAATGTTCAAAGTGGATGTTATAACAAATGTCAGTAGACCAGGAAGATTTTAAAACGAGCAGTTAATTCATTAATTCATATAACCTTACCTTAATTCACGCTGTGAAAATACAAACGGAAAACAGAAGACAACAGCCATGTTTCCATTACAGATTTGCGCAAAACTTTAGCGATATTTTATAAATGTTGATAAAAAACTATTACGAAATAAGGCCGTTTCCATTAACCAATGTTATGTGACCAAAACACGATTTTTTCCTCTCGCGATAAGTCTTGGCGATGGATTATATGAGGTATTTATGAGGTATTTCTTGGAGGTTACAGTACATTAAAGAATTATCTTTTACGTATGCCAGGTGACCTGTAAATGTGGAAAAAAAAACTGTTTCCATTGCAGTTTTGCGAAATATTCCTTTTTCGAATTGCCTAAAAAAAACACCTCGTGTGAGCATAAACACTTTTTTGAGATATATGGGAGTTTTTGTGAAATTGACGTGTTTCCATTGGGCGTATTTTCAATTTGCAATTTCAATTTGTGCAATTTGAAAGGTAATGGAAACACGGCTAGTGACTGCAGTTCTGAATGTTACAAAATATTATTGCATTGACATGAGTCTGTGTTGATGTTTGTCATCAATGCACCATTTTTGTAGTCCATAAGACTTTTGTAGTCCATCTAGAATATTGTAGGGTGAACTATTCCCGTATACTGCAAATCTTACCTCAGATCACACAAAAAGCATATCCTAAATGCAAAATGAAATATAATCAGAGTCAGTGTTGAAGTTATAATGTATTAGTCAGTCTTGAAACAAGCCCATGGGGTGTTAACCAGGGCTTGAAAACGAAAAAAAAGTCAGTTGGTTCACTCCGAGCAGAATCGATATTTTAACGTTTCTGTTCCTGTGTTCAACTGTATTATAACCGTTCCAAAACCGGTTCGAGTAGAAAAAATAACGGTTAATAACGTTATTTTTTAAAATTGTTTTTGCCTATAATAATAATAATAATAATAATAATAATAATAATAATAATAATAAAATACAGTGTTTTCTTTACACAAAAGGAAAAATAAAGAAAGAAAAAAACAGAAAGAGATGATATCTTAACCCGCTGCGCTTAGTCACAGCCAATACATCATCATCTTTTCTAGATTTGCCTAAATGTAGGCTACTAAAAAAAAATGTTAATGTTAATGCTTTAAAGACATTAAAGTATTTTTAAAGATATTTAAAAATGTTTGCTGCATTGTTAAAAACAAACAAAGAAACAAAAAAAAAAAAACGCTAACGTTACTTGTATAAAATTGCGTTTTGAGGAAAAAAAAAAAAAACGCGTGTCATTTTATTAGGCTATTACATTCAGAAATTATGTAGGCTAAAATGCCGGTAAATCAAAAATGTTTACAAACATTATAAACACAGTTATTAGTCTCTCTCCACAACAAATCCTCTAAACTTAAGGCTATAGCCTATAGGCTATAAAAACGTCAATCCAAAAACAAATTAAAGGTGAAACTGATGCC
Source organism: Spinibarbus caldwelli (assembly GCA_039654775.1). Classification (NCBI taxonomy): domain Eukaryota; kingdom Metazoa; phylum Chordata; class Actinopteri; order Cypriniformes; family Cyprinidae; genus Spinibarbus; species Spinibarbus caldwelli. Next base: position 23,325,375 of record CM077267.1, read on the forward strand.
TACCTCTCTCATTCGGCACAAATCCAAATGTTTCCATATTCGCGCCGTATCTGGATGCTAAAATATTATTTATTATAGGCTTTGTACTTTCATCGACGTAAAACATCATCCTTCACATCGTCATCGTCACATTTGCATAGTCTAGCTACTTGAATTCCTGATTGGTTGACAACAAATTTAAAATATTAAATGGAACGATAAAATAACGTTATTAACCGGTTAATGGCCATTTCAAATTTTCGATTCTGTTCATAACTATAAAATTTGATTTCGTTTCTGTTTCCGGTTCTGTTCCAGTCAAAATTTAATTCGTTTCCGGTTTTCGTTTTCGTTCCTTGAACCGGTTCAGCGCCCTGGTGTTAACCCACATTCTAGGCACATTCAAGAGAGCGAAACCGGTTAAGTGTCTGCATTTGTTTAGAGTCTCTTTAGGGAGGGTGAAAGGCAAGGATACGACCAACCACCTGTTGTGATGCAATGCAGAAGTTGGCTGCAGTCTTACTCTGAACTATAAAATTATGGGACATGCGAAAAGGGAATGAACCAATGAAGGGTGGAGGTCTCAACGGAGGAGGCTCACGTCCAACCAACTTTTGCAATCCATGTAAAGCACTCTAGATTTTTTCCCCCTCACCTCCTTCTCACTTTTCCCCACTATGTGTCTGAAATACATTTTTTTTTTTTTTTTTTCTGTGTGTGTTGTTCTAAAACCTGAGAAAGGTCACTCCCATCCATCAATCTAATAAAGACCCAGTATGAAGATCAGGTTCAGACTTTGATAAACGGTGACTTAAGTGATTCTGAGGCTGACGGGCTTATAATCGCAGATCTCCATGAACAAGATGTAAGATTGATGTTATCTTTGGAAAGTCAGCTCCCTTGCATTCCTGCATATTCTTAAGACGAGAAATACCTTGCATTCTCCAGCAGGCTCAGTGGGATACTCGCCCCCTCGCTGAGATGTCCTTCCTTAACCTCTTACGGTCTTCTGGTCTCCAGTTGTGGCATGAACCCCGAGGATATTGGTCTTTGATGATGGACCGTAGCATTCGGACTGGCTATGCAGTTGCTTCCCAGAGGTTTTATATATATTTTATTTAATTTCAGTTATCAAATCAGATGTTTCTCCTAAAATTCCATAGGAGAAATGCAATTGATAGATTTATACCACAAGAAACATGGTGTAATGTGAAAATGTAGGGCAATATTTGCCCCAAACAAGTCAAGACATGTAAGAAGGGATTTTAGGACTAGCTGTTTACGGCTGCCAAGCAACGTTACAACTTTCACATTAATATTGGATTAAACTAATACACAGTCACAGGTGTGTATATAAAGGAGCTATTTTACAACAGCTTAAAATGTGTCTCATCCAGTTAGAGGTCACAACTACCCACTTTATAACATCATTTTTACAGATATATTATTTATTTGTTTTTGTAATTTTTATTTATTTATTATTAAATCTAGTGTTATATGATGTCAAATTTATGATTAAACTGTTACGAATAACCTTTGATGAATGATGAATAGTATTTTGGTCTTAGATAATAAAGGTGAAATCAGGTTTGATTATGTACATTTAATTTTACGCTACCAGTCAAACGTTTGGGGTCAGTAATATTTATTTATTTATTGTTTGTTTGTTTGTTTGTTTAATGCTGTTAATACACAAGGGTGCATTAAATTGATGAAAAGGGACAACAAAGATATAAACAAACAAACAAACAAACAAATAAATAAACAAATAAATAAACAAACAAATAAATAAATAAATGCTGTTCTTTTGAACTTTCTATTCATAAAAGAATACTGAAAATAAATGTATCACAATTTCCACAAAAATATTAAGCAGCACAACTGTTTTTAACATAATGATAATAAGAAATATTCAGCTTGGCATCACAGAAATAAATTACATTTTAAAATATATTCAAATAGAAAAGTTTTTTTTTTTTTTTTTTTTAAATTGCAATAGTAATATTTCACAATATTACTGGTTATGTTGTATTTTTTGATCAAACAAATGCAGCCTTGGTGAGCAGAAAAGACTTTCAAAAACAATAATGTATTTATTTATTTATTTTATTTAATAGATACTAGTACATGGTTGTTTCATATATAACCCATTGTAGTAATGGCATTCCAATTAAAATTACCATATATAAAACATATAAAAATAAAATTACATATATTTTACCATTATATGAAATTACTCAGACTGTGATTTTGATCTTGAAAGAATTTCAAAATTTCAAATCTGAGCTTGAGATATCACTAAAATCTCTTTGATTTAGAGGAATGATTTTTATTTTATTTATTTATTTTTTCACCATGGTTACTATGTAGTCTCATTGCTTTGTAGTAGAAAAAATATCAGATATCACTTGATTTTTTCTTTTTTTTTTTCTTTTTTATAATTGTTCTCTGTTACTTTGTAACATCCTGTATTTCCTCGGTTTGTTCTGATCTTCCTTTGGCTTTTGTTGTCCCTCTCTTTTTCTCTTCAGGGTTCGTTCTCTCCCCTACTGCACTTGCTTGTTTTCTCAGTCTCCGCGTTTGGCCCGTCTCAGTCCCCTCCGCCCCCCTGAACACCCACTGAATGGTTTATTTGATTTATTGTGGAGTTGCACAGAGACTCAGGTTACGGCTTTGAAGTCAGCAGTGACTGCAGGACCCTTGGCTCCCAAACGCTCTTCCAACATTAGCCAGACGGACTCGGCTCGCGGGAGAGAAAGGAAAGCCTTGTTGTGCTGCTAAGCACTAAAAAGCAAACTCAGGTTTTTCATAAATGGGGATCTTGGCAGTCTGAGGTTTTGTAAAATGTGGCCCTTTTCAGTGATGTGGACATCACACGGTTTGGAACACATCAAACGTTACGTTTGGAGTCTATTCCTAGCTTTTCAGAAGGGAACACTGTGAACAAAAACAACTTTCTCCTACCGGGAGACCCATATTTTTAACCACAGTTTACAGTAGTTATTAATGCATGTTATTTAATTTATATATATAAAAAAACAAACAAACAAACAAACAAAAAACATCTAATGTATTTATACTTTTTATCAATCGTTTCCACCAAAATAAAATAAAATAAAAATCTAATTACATTTTAATTAAATAAAATATTTAATTTTAATTTTGAGGGAAAAAAGTCAGAACCTCAAAATGTAAGGTTGGAAAAAATCACAAAATTGCAAGATGTAAACTTCATATTATGGCAATTATGACTTTATAAGTCAGTAGTTGAGACTTTTTTTTTCTCAGAATTGCGAGAAATAAACTCAATTGTGAAATATAAACGTACCATTGTGAGAAAAAAAAAGTGAAAATTGCAAGATGTAAAGTCAGAATTATAAGGAAAAAAGTGAGAATTGCAATTGTTTATGTTTTTATTCCATGGCAGAAGTAACAACAATCACAAAAATCTCACATTTTTCATAACCACAAAATTTTGGTTTGGTTTACATAAGTCTGAACAGGATTTCACTGAGTCTCTGTTAACTGCATTACCATTTGTTCCTGTTGATTGTTGACATTGTCAGTGGGCAGTATGAAGGGCTCTTTCAACATTCCAGCTATTGTTTTGACATCAAAGCTTTGCTCTTAGCACCCAGCCGCTAATAAGCCATCAGTGAGAGTGCAGACATTAGGACATCTGCTGGACTGCTGGAGTGTGAACTTTTACAGGACGACGGAATGCAAAACCTGACCTCCACATCAGCCTACTCAATACAGCATCATCTGTTTCACTTTCTTTGACCTAAAGCCCATTTCCCATTCTTTTACTCCTCTTATCATTTAACTTCAGATTAGATAAGCAATCATCTAAGCAAGAAGTCATCTCCATTGTACACTCTTCAAAACAAAGTTTCCAGTTGCAACCAGAAACAAGTACTGGTAACAGTTTAGTTTAGGGATAAATTCTCCCTATTAACTATCATGCATATTACTAGCATATTGGCTTTTTATTAGTACTCAAGCACATATAAATGTTTTGTTTTACATGACCATATTTTAGATCCTTTAATCCACCATATACTTAAACTTAACAACTAACTTACTAACTAATAAACAAACAAACAAACATGAGTCCACCCAAAACTTAAGAACCATATACAGCTAAATGGCTCTACAAACAAACAACCAAGAAAGAAAGAAAGAGAAAGAAAAAAGAATCCAGGCAATGTTATTTTAGTATCATTTATATACTATTATAGTTTTCGATATTTTCATTAAGGCTTCTTTTGCATTGTGACACTATGTTAATATACATACAATTCATTACTGTCACAAAACATACATACATATATACATAACACATTATATATCCTAGTATTTGTTGTACTGCCTTTAATTTATGCTGATAAAAACAAACAAATATTGTGTAATCATAACCATATTACATATACATAACACAGTTTGTCTTTATGCAAAGTGAGGAAGTAATGAGAACCACCACTGAAAATATGTAATTTATTTATATATATATATATATATATATAATACAGTAAGAAAATATAATAATTGAGCTTTCAACTCAAGGAAATATCTTACAGAAACTTACAGTAAATGTGGCCTGAGGACAATACTAATAAATCAGTCACACACTATATTGGATTCATTATGAAAGACTGCATGACGCGAATCTGCCGTCTTCTTGTTTAGATTACTTGTTTAAATTTACACTATAAACTAAATGTGCCACCCCATCCTGCCGGCAGCCAGGCTAAATACTGACAGTTCAAATTTAGACACCTCAGAAAGATCACAAGAAATCCCTAATTACAGCGAGACTTAGATTGTAGACAGGGAGGCAGAGGAGACAAATCAAGGGATGCGGCGTCAAATCTATCTCTCATCCGCTTAACATCGGAGGGGTAGGAATCCAGACTGCCAGCATTTACCACAGACAGACAACGCCAACATTTGATTAGAATTATATCTGAGGTTACATTAAGAATCACGTCTAAATTCAAGTATTTATAAGAGAATGGGGGAAAAAAAGACTGTTGATGACCAAAAACAGTTTATTATTCTAAACAGAGAATAATGAAGCAGAAGATCTCACGAGATACTAACAGTGTGCTCTTACTCAATGTGGACTATTCCTGAACTTTGTACTGACAGTGAAAAAGCTTTGGGATGGGTTTATAACCCACTTAGTGGAGACGGTTTTCCTACTTCCATCTGCTCTAGTGTTTGTTTTGTCCATTTGAGTAGTAATTATTTGTGCAGAATCTTTCCTGGCCAGTTTAGATGGTGCCATTGTCATTTTTTCATCTCTCGATTGGGGTATTACAGTTATTTGAGGAATCACATACAGTGGGACTGGAAAGAATCAGTGAGTGCTGAATGCTTTTGACTTCAGTTCTGACAGCTGACCCGTCGTCGGGAGTTTGATTGACAGGTGATCTGACCAATCAAACTGCCACAAACAAATCAATCAGTAGATTTACGAACTTGAAAAATGGTGTGTATTGACGTCGTTACGCTGTTGAAACAAGATAGCTTCTGATGTTCATTCATGTTTACTTTGCGCTATAAGTAGTAAAGAGAAAGAGATGATTGTTTCACATGCCGCTTGAATTGAGGCACTATAGCAATCGGTCACGACACATTAAAGAGCCACAAAACAGTATTTGTTTTTTGAATTTCTTAAAAAATGAGAAAATTTGAAAGTTAAGACTTTGTTTCATACCTAAAGTAACCTGATCTGTCGTGTCTTTTTGGTGCGACGTATTTTTTTACTTCATGAAACATGACGTGTGGTGTGAGAGGGGTGCAGCTTGCCAGACGTAGCAACAGTAATTTATTGGGGGTGGTTCTTCGCGAAGGGTCAATTGCAAGTTTCCTCACAATTTTGAATTTGGTTTTTTTTTTTTTGTCTTTTCACAATTCTCTAAAGGTTTATACCTCTTTTAAGGGGTCCCAACAAGTTTTTTTTTTTTTTTTTTTTTTTTTCTATGTCATGAAATGCATATTTTATTTAATAAATATTTTGGTAAATTGCATTCCATATTCACATTCACAAAATGAACATTTCATTCATGAAAAGTCAGAATTGTAAGATGTTAACTAAAAATTGAGAGATATAAACTGGAAATTGTGAAAAATAAAATCTGAATTGAGTGTTCTTAACTTGCAATTCTGAGAAAGTCAAAATTGCAAAATATATACACAATTGTGAGAAAAAAAAAGTCAGAACTGTGTTATAAAAATTCGAAATTGTGAGATAAAAGTCACAATTAGCTTTTTTAGTTAGTGATAATGTCTATATGCTATGGAAGCCTGTTTCCACCACAAAAAAAAAACAAAACAACAAAAAAAAAACAAAAAAAAAAATAATAACATAAATAAAAAAAATAAAAATAAAATAAAAAAGGTAATTGCGACTTTTTGTTTCACAATTCTGACTTTTTTTCCCATATTTGCAAGATATATACTCACAATTGCGAGTTATAAAGTCAGAATTGCGTGATGTAAGGTCGCAATTACTATACTTTTTTTCTCAGAATTGTGAAATGTAAACTCACAGTTGTGAGAAAAAAAGTCAGAATTCTTAGATAAAAAGTTGATAAAATAAATTTTTAAAAATGCATTTTATTTTATTTCTTTTCTTTTCATTTCTTTTCATTTAATTTCATTCAGTGGCATTAATGGACTTCCATAATATACTTTCAGTATATATGTGGTTTTAAAATTTATAATTTTTTTTTTCTTCCAGAAAACCAGACCAAAAATATTGATGACTCATCTTGCACTCAGGGGTGTGAATGGACGTTTATCCAATCAAATGCTGTCTAGGACAAGAATGTCCCTCCCCTTAAAGGAACAGTTCGCCCAAAAATGAATTTTCACTCATTTCATCATTTACTCATCAATTTGTCATTCTAAATTGAGAAGGTGAATAATTGATAGTAGAATTTTCAATTTTGGGTGAACCATCCTTTCAAGTAAAACTTTGTTATATCAGCTTTGAATGGAGTCTGTAGATTTAGCTAGACACTTTGAGAGGAGTGTCTTATTACCATCAAGCCACAGGTTTTTAAGCATTCAAAAGCAAATTTGTACTAAAAGTGTCTTAATTTGTTTAGAGGTCTGTACAGTCTGAGGCGTATTAGATGTGAGAGTGATTTGAGTGCTAGGCAGGGCAACATGTGGGATTTTATGACTTCTGGATAAAGGCCGCACAGTGAGCCTGCGGGTGACGTCTGTACCACATCACAGGAAAGCAGTGTTTGTGTGTGTGTTTGCATGTGTGTGTGTTTGTGTGTTTGCTGTTTCTTCCCTGGCTCTCTTGCTGAGCAGATTCAAGATTTGACTTTATTTCCAAAGATTAGTGTTTTCCCATCAGGCAGACAGATCCACCCATAAGGCCAATAAAATCCCTTGAACTCCTCAGTGGTCCTCTGTCATCTAGAGTTTGTCCCAGAAAAATGCAGACAGTTTATCTTGCCTATGAAAAGCAGAAGGGGCTGTATATGAAATTTCTGTCATTAATGCATGCCTTGTTCATAACATGTAAGCAAATATCAATGTTTAGTCCAGTTTTAATTGGAAAAGTAGCAGTGTTTTGGTGGCAAATATGACAGTGGGTCTAGGTTATAAGTTTTGGCTGGTTAACATGACCAGTTAGCCCCTGCTGGTAGATGCCATAACTACACTATTTTAGCATCAAGATAGAAGAAACAAAGTAAGCAAATGTAACTTTGATAATTATGATATTAAATATATAATTGCAGCAATTGGAACACTGTCCTGTTTGCCATTGTTCGAAAAAAAAAAAAAAAATGGCTGACGCAATGTTGATAGCTCAAACTGACAGAGAAATATCGTGGTAACAAAGCTGTATTTATTTTACTTAAATACATTTATTTTACTTATTTTACTTTATTTATTTACTTATTTATTTAATTGAAATAAAACTGACAAAATAATATATAAATATTAGATGAAAGAGAATCTCACATTTTTTATTTTTATTTTTCCCAACACAATATACAGGTGCATATCAATAAATTAGAATGTCGTAGAAAAGTTCATTTATTTCAGTAATTCAACTCAAATTGTGAAACTCGTGTATTAAATAAATTCAATGCACACAGACTGAAGTAGTTTAAGTCTTTGGTTCTTTTAATTGTGATGATTTTGGCTCACATTTAACAAAAACCCACCAATTCACTATCTCAACAAATTAGAATATGGTGACATGCCAATCAGCTAATCAACTCAAAACACCTGCAAAGGTTTCCTGAGCCTTCAAAATGGTCTCTCAGTTTGGTTCACTAGGCTACACAATCATGGGGAAGACTGCTGATCTGACAGTTGTCCAGAAGACAATCATTGACGCACTGACATTGACTTCACAAGGAGGGTAAGCCACAAACATTCATTGCCAAAGAAGCTGGCTGAGTGCTGTATCCAAGCATGTTAACAGAAAGTTGAGTGGAAGGAAAAAGTGTGGAAAAAGATGCACAACCAACCGAGAGAACCGCAGCCTTATGAGGATTGTCAAGCAAAATCGATTCAAGAATTTGGGTGAACTTCACAAGGAATGGACTGAGGCTGGGGTCAAGGCATCAAGAGCCACCACACACAGACGTGTCAAGGAATTTGGCTACAGTTGTCGTATTCCTCTTGTGTGTCTTACCTGGGCTAAGGAGAAGAAGAATTGGACTGTTGCCCAGTGGTCCAAAGTCCTCTTTTCAAATGAGAGCAAGTTTTGTATTTAATTTGGAAACCAAGGTCCTAGAGTCTGGAGGAAGGGTGGAGAAGCTCATAGCCCAAGTTGCTTGAAGTCCAGTGTTAAGTTTCCACAGTCTGTGATGATTTGGGGTGCAATGTCATCTGCTGGTGTTGGTCCATTGTGTTTTTTGAAAACCAAAGTCACTGCACCCGTTTACCAAGAAATTTTGGAGCACTTCATGCTTCCTTCTGCTAACCAGCTTTTTAAAGATGCTGTTTTCATTTTCCAGCAGGATTTGGCACCTGCCCACACTGCCAAAAGCACCAAAAGTTGGTTAAATGACCATGGTGTTGGTGTGCTTGACTGGCCAGCAAACTCACCAGACCTGAACCCCATAGAGAATCTATGGGGTATTGTCAAGAGGAAAATGAGAAACAAAAGACCAAAAAATGCAGATGATCTGAAGGCCACTGTCAAAGAAACCTGGGCTTCCATACCACCTCAGCAGTGCCACAAACTGATCACCTCCATGCCACGCTGAATTGAGGCAGTAATTAAAGCAAAAGGAGCCCCTACCAAGTACTGAGTGCATATACAGTAAATGAACACTTTCCAGAAGGCCAAGAATTCACTAAAAATGTTTTTTTTTTTTTTTTTTTTTTTTTTTTAATTGGTCTTATGAAGTATTCTAATTTGTTGAGATAGTGAATTGGTGGGTTTTTTTGTTAAATGTGAGCCAAAATCATCACAATTAAAAGAACCAAAGACTTAAACTACTTCAGTTTGTTTGCATTGAATTTATTTAATACACGAGTTTCACAATTTGAGTTGAATTACTGAAATAAATGAACTTTTCCACAACATTCTAATTTATTGAGATGCACCTGTATATTATATATATTATATATATATATATATATATATATATATATAATATTTGCAACTTTTTATCTCACAATTCAGACAGTATGAATTGTAAGATATATAAAAAAGAGAGAGAAAAAAAGAGAAAATAATATTTGTTTTTAGAAAAAAAATGTATATATTTTTAAATCTTGTGGAGGAAACATGCTGCTATTTAGGAATACTTACTAAAATTAAATTTAAAATGA
>CM077267.1:23337675-23562675 GCA_039654775.1 Spinibarbus caldwelli
ATAAAAAAGATGAGCTGTATCCATTGCACGATAATGTTAGTTAATGAAATTATAATGAGTTAAATTCCATTTTGTTTGCTAGAATTCATTCGATTCGTCTTTTTCAACGAGTGCTGTTGAATCATAGGAGTCGGACTGCACTGGTTGCGCCATAATTATCTACGGGTGGCTCTGTCTGATTCGATTCACTTAACCGTTCAAATGAGTCATTTGTTTCTGAATCAAACTGTTGTAGCATTACAAAATGTGCAATCTGAATTTAATAAACTCTGACACGGAAAAGCACTATAGATACGTAAGAGAAAGCCGAAAAAGCATATATATGCCGTATGATGTGATAAAAATCATACTTAACATTTTTTACTGTGGTGGGGATTATTATGAGCAAACATACTTAAACAGTTTAATCTGAACATTTTATATATGTAATCTGACATCTTTTTTTTTGTTGTTTTTTTACAGAAATTCAGAACTGCTGCATGAGCTTATGCATGAACATTCATCAAACATAAGGTGCGAATTCTGGGTTTGGTCCTAATGATTGTAAAAAACTGCAATGCATAAGATTTAATAATTACCTTACAATATATATTTATACATATATTTCAAAGCTGCAATTTGGAAAAGCTTTCAAGCTAAATCTGCTGAAATGCAGGTCAAGGGGACTATGAAGAGGTGGCTCCAGCTGATCAAAAGGGCGGACTTCGGGAGGCAGACACACTCTGTGAGTTTAAAAGTCCCATCTCTTTAGCCTTGCATACACATGACACACTATCACATTTCTATAATTCAAATCCCTTAAAGGATCTTTATGCTGCACCAGTTAGGGTAAGCAGCAACACTTCCCTTAATGTCTAATGTACTTATTAATTTGTAAGAAGAATGAAATCAATGCTTATATTAGTCACTTATATACTGTCTCACCCTTATCTCTAGGTTACAGTAATCAGCTGATCCAGTCGGTATCCAGACCAGACGGTGGACCTGCACCCAAGAACGACCACAGCACATCCCTGACTGTCAGCGGAGACCATGTCAACTAGATGACCGATCCCTGTGAAGACCTCATTGATGGCCCCAGCAAAGATCCTCAGCAAAGACTACGAGAACCAGACAAGCCCTCTGCACAGACCCTTTTTACCAACTTCACCTGCTGGAATGATTTTTCTTCAAGCAGAAGAAGTTGGATGAAATATTCAGAATGATATCAATCCACAATCTGACTTGTGATGCAGCCTGGAATAAATCACACCACGTTCATTCGTTTGGCCAGAGGAGAACTGGTTTCCTGACTGAGCCTGGTCTTGTTTGGGTTTGGGTTCCTTGTCACTGTTGCCTTTTGTCTTGCTTAGTTGAAGACTCCTAATATTCAGCAATATTACTGACTTGACTGCACTGATGCCATTTGATAAGAACCGAACTGAATTATGAGATTTTTTTATATAAATATAATTTACTTGTTACTTTGTGGTTTAAAAAGTGTGTTAATGTTTATACTGTAGTGCATTTGTTGATTGTTAATATATATATATATTTCTATTAAAAGTACTTTAATCTTTTTAGATGGTTGTATTTGTGTTTCACTGCTGAATTACATTTAGCCGTTTCTGGGCCACATTTGGCCTGGGGACCAAGCGGAGTCTCAGCCAGATCTGGTTTAAAGTGTCTGGGCCAGACCTGGGCCACATAAAATAATATGTCACTCTACAGTATGCGGGCCAGATCTGGGCCACGTCAATAAATAAGAATCATTTTACAGGGCGTGGGCCACATCTGGGCCAGAGGAAATTGTTTGTGTGTGGGTCAGTTTTGGGCCGGGGACCCAGCCAAAATTGGTCCAGAATTTAAGCAAGGTTGTGGCCCAGACAAATGTTGCTATCCAAAAGACATCCATATAAGGACTCCAATGTAATTACTGCTGCTCTATTTCTTGAAATCTCAACAAATTTTTAGACTGACAGAAATTCACATAAGGTTTGAATGTTCTCTATGTATCCTATCATCCACAAAAGAATCTGCTTCTCTTTGTATTTGTTCAATACATTCCAGCACATTATTAAAAAATTGTCTGATGTCATGTTCATTGCTACTTACTCCCAAAAGTAAAAACTATACTTCAAACGAAAAGAGAATAACTAGCATCATTGTAAAATTGCGAGGAAGAGCTGAGCAAGTCTTGCACATATATTTCCTGGTCTGAGAGTGGCTTCCTGTTTAAACAGGAAGTAATGTATCCATACCAAAAAAAAAAAAAAAAAAGGTAGAAATGTATGTATGTATGTGAAAGGAGAATGTAAGTGTGTGAGAGTGCCAGAATGAATTATGGCTTGTACAGCCCCTCGTGTGTGTGTGTGTGTGTGTGTATATATTAGTGCTGTCAATCGATTAAACAATTTAATCGCGTTAATCACAGTCATGGACTGTGATTAATCTTGATTAATCACAAATTTAAAATACTAGGATTTACCTGTAAATGTGTTGAAATGAAATGCATGACAAACTATTTTAAGGAAACAGAACCTTTCACACCTCCGCCAGGTATGAGACATAATCCTTATTATTCTTTTATCATTATTCTTTTGTTTTTATTCAGCCATTATCAGTCTTTATACTGGCAATACAACGTTTACCAAACCACATCGCTTCAATCCCAGTATACACTTACCCAACTATTATCAAAAGTATTTCCAAATAAATATTACAACAACATTTTCTTGCGACCTTACGTTAAGTATTATGACAAAATGCATTATGAAGAATTGGACCTGTTCTGCAGGTGCATTAGCGCTAACATTAGCAGCATGCTACATAAGACAATTTATGAGATTAATAGTACACTTTTACTCAGAACTCACTTCAAACCAGCATCGAGTGTTTGTATTAACTTCCTTTTGCGATCACATGTGGAATTTGGTCGTTTACTGTTGTTAAAATATGCTATTTATAGCCTTCTATATCGCTGCACAAATTAGCATTTCAGATGTACACATTCATCTCAAGAAAATCACATACAAACCATATCCTATCGTAATCGTGTGTTTATTATCTTATATAATCTATAGTGGCTGTTGTCATGTTTATTTCTGCTGTGTAAAAGCCTTAACATGTGCTCTGACTGAAACTCACGTTGTTTGTGATGTTACAGCCGCCTCTCCGTTCTTAAGTTGCCAGGGATACATTCCAAGTATAACACACATTAGTAAAAGGATCTATTTTCATTTTTATTTGTCTTTATACACTTTGGGCGGCCGCGGTACATTATAAAAGTATCGTTAGCCCAAAAACCCGCAGCTCTGTAATTTTTCCCGCGACTGTATTTTCAAAATAGCCCACGGCCACGATCATTTGGAAACCAAGGTCCTAGAGTCTGGAGGAAGGGTGGAGAAGCTCATAGCCCAAGTTGCTTGAAGTCCAGTGTTAAGTTTCCACAGTCTGTGATGATTTGGGGTGCAATGTCATCTGCTGGTGTTGGTCCATTGTGTTTTTTGAAAACCAAAGTCACTGCACCCGTTTACCAAGAAATTTTGGAGCACTTCATGCTTCCTTCTGCTGACCAGCTTTTTAAAGATGCTGATTTCATTTTCCAGCAGGATTTGGCACCTGCCCACACTGCCAAAAGCACCAAAAGTTGGTTAAATGATCATGGTGTTGGTGTGCTTGACTGGCCAGCAAAACTCACCAGAACTGAACCCCATAGAGCATCTATGGGGTATTGTCAAGAGGAAAATGAGAAACAAGAGACCAAAAAATGCAGAAGAGCTGAAGGCCACTGTCAAAGAAACGTCTCGGTTACGTATGTAACCCTCGTTCCCTGAAGGAGGGAACGGAGACGTCACGTCGGATGACCGAAGAAATTGGGATCTCGCCAGAGAGACCAATCCATTTCGAGTGTAATTAAACGAGCCAATGGACATTGGCATGCGATTATTGCATCCAGCTGCCGCTGATCACAGCGTGAGCATAAGAGGCAGCTGGTGCACCGCATCAATTCATGCTTTTGCTGAGGAGCCGAGCCGGTGACCTGGCAGCTCAGCGGTGGTACAGCGACTGTGGCGACGGGACGTGACGTCTCCGTTCCCTCCTTCAGGGAACGAGGGTTACATACGTAACCGAGACGTTCCCCTTTCAGTCGGTCACTCCGAGTCACGTCGGATGACCGACGAAATTGGGATCCCTACCAAAGCGCCACAGGAGCTGCCCCTTCCAGCGCCCTGTGTAGGCCTCCTGATCCTTCCTATAAGGCAGACGATAGGACCGGGCCCTACACAGAGAAGGTCAACTACTGTTGTTCCTTGAGCAACCCAAACAGTAGGACTAGGATAACACTGGGAAGCGTGCCCTTCCGCTTGGAAGAGGCACACTGCGGAGTCACCTCCTCCCAGAGGGGGTTAAGTGACATTCAGACATGTGAAGTAACCCCGTAGGGCCCTATTGCACATAGAAGTCTCTGAGATGGCTTAGGCTGCATCATTAGAGATGGCAGAACGTGGTCTGCCAGGGGAAACACGGCTCTAATAAGCATACCGTGGAATACACATATGGGATCCTGGCAGGGTCTCTCATATGGGCACTAGCCTTGCACCAGATTTCAAGAATTCATTGGCTGAAGGCCTGGCGCCGGACGCTCCGCCGCATCCGGCTGCCGGAGTGCTGGAGGACTCAACAGGGTTTGCCTGGTTAAGGAACTCTCTGGAGAATTAAGCGTAAGGACGCCGCAAGCCTACTCTGAGCCGGCCCTCTCAGTGCCACTATCCGTTTGAGGTGAGAACACAGGAGGAAACCGGTTCGACAAGTAGGCTATAAAACCTAGCGAACGTGTTGGGAGTCGCCCAACCCGCAGCTCTACAGATGTCTGCTAGCGAGTCACCACGAGCCAGCGCCCAGGACGATGCGACACCCCTAGTGGAGTGAGCACGCAACCTGAGCGGGCAGGGCACACCTTGTGCTTCGTAAGCCAAGGTGATGGCATCCACTATCGAGTGGGCCATCCTCTGCTTGGAGACAGCCTTCCCCTTCTGCTGTCCTCCGTAACAGACAAAGAGCTGTTCTGAGGTCCTGAAGCTCTGAGTTCTATCCACGTACTGACGCAGTGCGCGTACAGGACAGAGCAAAGGTAGGGCTGGGTCTGCCTCCTCCAGGGGCAGTGCTTGCAGGTTCACTACCCGGTCCCTGAAGGGAGTGGTAGGAACCTTGGGCACATAGCCGGCCGGGGCCTCAGTGTTGCACTGGAGTCGGCCGGCCCAAACTCAAGGCACGACTCGTCGACCCGAAAATACCTGCAGGTCCCCCACCCTCTTGATTGAGGCCAATGCAGTCAGGAGTAGGGTTTTCATAGAAAGAAACTTCAACTCAACTGACTGCAACGGCTCAAATGGGGCAGTTTGTAGGGCTCTTAGCACCAATGCCAAATCCCAAGAGGGAAGGGAGGGAGGCCTCGGAGGATTTAACCTCCTGGCCCCCCTAAGAAACCTGACGACCAGATCGTGCTTCCCCACCGACCTCCCCTCTATGGGGTCGTGGTGGGCAGAAATAGCAGCAACACACACCTTAAGGGTGGAGGGGGACAGCCTATGCTTCAACCCTTGTTGCAAAAAGGAAAGCACGGCTCTGATCGAACATCTCCGGGGGTCCTCATGGTAAGAGGAACACCATTCAACGAACAGGTTCCACTTCAGCGCATAGGCCCGTCTTGTGGACGGTGCTCGTGTTGAAGCGATATTGAGTGCTACCTCCTGGGGCAGGTCACCTAGAACCTCCGCGTCCCGTCCAGGGACCACACATGGAGTTTCCACAAGTCTGGACGCGGGTGCCAGAGGGTGCCCCGTCTCTGAGAAAGCAGATCCTTCCTCAGAGGAATCGGCCAGGGAGGGGCTGTCGCGAGGAGCATGAGTTCCGGGAACCAAGTCCTGTTGGGCCAATATGGAGCCACTAACAGGACCTGCTCCTCGTCCTCCCTGATCTTGCACAGTGTCTGTGCCAGCAGGCTCACTGGGGGAAACGCATACTTGCGCAAGCCCTGGGGCCAGCTGTGTGCCAGTGCATCCGTGCCGAGCATTGCCTCGGACAGGGAGTAGAACCACTGGCAGTGGGTGGTTTCTGGAGATGCAAACAGGTTTACCTGAGCTGAGGAAGCGCTGCTTGAGACAGCTCGTCGGCCGCCTGATTGAACACTCCTGGGATGTGGGTGGCACGAAGGGACCTCAGATACTTCTGACTCCAGAGGAGGAGGTGGTGGGCGAGTTGCGACGGGAGAACAAACCGCCTTGCCGGTTGATATACGCAACGGTTGCAGTGTTGTCTGTACGGACCAGAACGTCCCTGCGCCGAAGGCGCCCTCTGAGGCGGTGCAGGGCAAGGCGTACTGCCAGCAACTCGAGGCAATTGATATGTCAACACAGAAGGGGGCCCGTCCAAACCCCTGATACTGAATGCCCGTTGTATGTGGCACCCCAGCCGGTGGCCGAGGCATCCATGAATACCACAGCATGCCTGGATACCTGCTCCAGGGGCACTCCTGCCCGAAGGAACGAAGGATCTGACCACAGGCTGAAGGTCTTGCGGCAGGCCGGTGTAATCTGAACCTGGTGAGTACCGTGTTTCCATGCCCACCTCGGGATTCGGCCATGGAGCCAGTGCTGAAGCGGTCTCATATGGAGCAGACCGAGCGGAACTATGGCCGCAGCTGTAGGCATATGCCCCAGGAGCCTCTGAAAGAGTTTCTTGAGGCAGTTCAGCACTGACTGAGCACGTTCCTGGGTGAGGCGTGCTGTCTGGTTGACCGAATCCAACTCCATGCCGAGAAAAGAGATCCTCTGCATTGGCACGAGTTTGCTCTTTTCCCAATTGACCCGAAGGCCCAACTGGCCGAAGGGCAGGACCTTGTACTGATATGCCCGACCGTCGAACGCGAATCGCAGGAATGGCCTGTGTCGCGGGAGAATCGGAACGTGAAAGTACGCGTCCTTCAGATCGATTGCTGCAAACCAATCTAGGGGACGGACACATCCAAAAATGCTTTTCTGCGTCAACATCTTGAACGGCATCTTGTTAAGTGCCGGTTCAAAACTCACAGATCCAAGATCGGTCGTAACCCACCGCTTTTCTTGGGCACAGTGAAGTAGGGACTGTAAAACCCCGACCTCATATCAGCTGGAGGGACCGGCTCTATTGCGTCCTTCGCCAGCAGGACTGCAATTTCCGTGTGCAAGACAGGGGCATCGACGGCCTTGACTGAAGTGAACTGGATGCCGCTGAACTTGGGGGGACGCCGGGCGAACTGAATCGCGTAGCCGAGTCTGATGGTCCGCAGGAGCCACCGAGACGGACTGGGGAGCACTAACCAGGCTCCGACTGGGAAGCGCTAACTAGGCTTAGAGAGTCCGCACCAGCGGGACCAACGGAGCCACCAATGTGCCCGCGGTGGGGGAGCGAGGTGGAACACAGGGACCGGCCCCAGGGCCTGTGACGGCAGGGGGCGGGGTCTGGGTGTGTAGTGTAACACTCACCTGATTTCTCCTCGTGTGGGAGGAGACACAGAAACCCGGCTTGAGGCTTGTGACAGCCCGGCGTGTGACGACTTGAAGCGGGGACTGGAGTGCTACCGCCCTTACCTGGTTCCACAAATGGGCAGGAGGGGTGCTCTTGGGCAACCACCCGCTGCCTGGTAGCGAGAGAGGAGGAGGGAAGCGATCCTGTGATGCACGGATCACCACTCTCCTCCTCTTGAGACCCAGAGATTGAGGAGACCGCTCTTTACTGATGTTTTGGGTACCGCTGGCTGCTGGGCCAGCGGCGGAACAAAATGAAACAAAAGATACTCCACCCGGCCCTCCTCCGGGGGAGGGAGTGGTGCAGTCACCATCTACCGATGAGCAGTCTCCGCCATCTCTGGGTCGACTGTCCCAGGGCCTCTTGCACTTGCGCTTGCTGCCAGGTTTGGCGGGGGCCTGGACGGGCTGGGCGTCCTGCCTGCGACCGGTTCTATGACGCTGCCTGGTGGAAGGCTGCTGCGGCTGCGCGGGAGTGGGGGCGGCTGCAGGGGGGCGCCCACGGCGACGAGCAGGCTGAGTGGCTGCAGCCGGAGTGGAAGCAGCAGGTTTCCTCCGGCGCATGATGTGTTTGCCTCAGTCTGCTTCTGGGCTGCCGAGAACTGCTGGGCAAAGCTCTCGACAGCGTCGCCGAAAGGGCCAGTCTGCGACACGGGAGCATTCAGGAACTGTACCTTCTCCTGCTCCTTCATGTCAGCGAGACACAGCCAGAGATGGCACTCCTGGACCACTAGCGTGGACATCGCACGACCCAGAGACTGTGCGGTCACCTTCGTCGCTTGAAGCGCGAGGTCCGTCGCAGCACGCAGCTCATGTAGAACCGCCAGGTCATGACCACCCTCGTGCAGGTCTTTCAGGGCTTTGGCCTGGTGGACCTGCAGTAACGCCATGGCGTGGAGGGCAGAAGCCTCCTCCCCACAGGCTCTATAAGTACTGCCAGTTAGACCTGATGAAACTTACAGGCCCATGAGGGGAGACACGGGTCACCCCGCAGGGTGGAAGCGGCTGTTGGACACAGTTGCATGGCCACAGACCGCTCCACCGAGGGGATGCCGCATACCCCAAAGCGGCCCCACCATCGAGGGTGGTGAGAGCGGAGGAACCACAAGATTTGTTTCAGGCAGTGAAAGGTGCCTTCCACGACCTTGTAAGCTCCTCATGCACTTCCGGAAAGAATGGCACCGGAGGGGGGTGCTGAAAACGCGACCCCCACCGAGAAACCACTCGTCCAGCCTCGAAGGATCGGGACGCGGTGGAGGATTCCACATGAGCCCGACATTCTCGGCGGCCCGGGAAAGCATAGCCATCATCTCTGGGTCTGGCTCAGACAACGCTACCACACCCGAAGGGGGCAACACAGCCGGGTCATCATCCCCGGAGAGAGAGGGCCCGCCCTCCGATGCAGTGATCGACATCTGGTCGTCAGAGGGGGCACCGAAGGAAACGCGTGGCCAGCGCGCTCCTTCGGCAGCTCCACCGGCTGCGGAGTGCTTGAGGGGTGAGGAGCTCCACTTGGGGAAGCCCTCACCGTGATCCCCAAATCACCTCTGACTCCACCGGATCCAGCGCGCACGCCAGATCGCGGCAGAGGCAGAGGGACTCCGCCATGTTTGACATAGTGGAGTAGCACTCCGAGATGGTCATGTCCCCGCAAGAAGAACATAAACCATTCACGAAAGCCACCTCAGCGTGCTGAATGCCCAGACACGTGAGGCAACGATCGTGACCGTCCTGAGGCGCCAGGAAACGACCACACCCAGAAACGCACGGGTGATAAGACATCTTTAAAAAGATGCGATCACCCGTGTTACTCTTTTAGAGAAATTGCTCTTTCAGAGAAATGCTCTTTTAGTGCTGAAGCACGCAGGGGAGCTGGCCACCGCACACTCCTAGTGTGGCTGTCAGCAGGAAGATGTTCTTTCTCTCCCGGACACCGTGACCACCGCTGCTGCGCCGTAACGCCCGCACTCACTCGCAGAACACTCTCTTGGAAGGGAGAGCAGTAGCTTCAACCACTACCCATAGGCGTAAATCCCGGGGGGGACGGGGGGGACAGGACCCCCCCGTCTGAGGGTTGTCCCCCCTAAAAATATCATTACAAGCAACTCTGTGTCTTGAAAATAATATAATGGACATATACTTAAAATAATTGTATAAGTAGTAAAACAAAATAAACGCAAAAAAGCGTTTTAAGTTCAGGAATGTTTTGATTCCCCCCTCCCTTGCCTCACAGTGGTTTGGTCCACTGCCTCGATACACTCAGGACAAGAGCCCGGTGGGAGCAGTGTTGCCAAGTCCGTGGTTTTCCCGCGGAATTGGGCTACTTTTACGCTCTTTCCGCGGGGTGTTTTTCATGTCCGCGGGTTGGAGCGACCCCAATAACTTGATATTTAGCCCCTGGAAAGCGTCATTTATCAGGGGAACCCCACCAAAAAACGTGTATTTTACCACACCGGAACGCGATTTTTACCGGAAATCCCCCCTGAAAAGCGATTGGGCTAGTTTTGGGCTAGTTTTGAGTAGCAATTGTGTGGGTTTTGCTGTGAAAACCTGGCAACCCTGGGTGGGAGAGCGCAAAGTTCCTTAGTAGTTATGTGTAAGTAATTAGGCTGTCAAGGCTATTTTATTCTCTTTAAACATCGGGTGAAATTATTCTTTCTCTTTAATACAGATGATGCTGGATCATTAATAAATTAGTCATGACAAAAAATAATGATATCAGATGTATTTTCTATGAGCAATTTATAAGGTTACCAAGCTTAACACCGTAGCTTGTCACCCACTACAACTAACACAGCGATAAACCTGTGTGTGAACTGATATTAGGCTAATATTGTAGACCTACCGATGTGTTGGGTTTTGCTCAGTATGATGTTAAGTGGCAGGCTTAATGCTGTTGAATATCTAAAGAGACGTACTCGGTCCCAGACGAAACTTAAAATACTATGGAGGACGCAAAATAATCATTATAATATGACCGTGTGGTGAACCATATGAACCGAACTCATATTTAAACACGGTCTCCATGCTGTTTACACATGCTGTGTAAACGTATCTATCCTTACAAGTACAATTTTGGCTGTATTATTTGTGTCCCCTTCAAAAATTGTTCTTGAGAAATTTTATGTTTCTTGTCCCCCCCTACTGTTAGATGAAATTTACGCCCCTGCCACTACCGCTCGGCTCCGAAGCGAAAGGATGAATTGATGCGGTGCACCAGCTGCCTCTTATGCTCACGCTGTGATTAGCAGCAGCTGGATGCAATAATCACATGCCAATGTCCATTGGCTCGTTTAGTTATACTTGAAGTGGATTGGTCTCTCTGGCGAGATCCCAATTTCGTCGGTCATCCGACGTGACTCTGAGTGACCGACTGAAAGGGGAACCTGGGCTTCCATACCACCTCAGCAGTGCCACAAACTGATCACCTCCATGCCACGCCGAATTGAGGCAGTAATTAAAGCAAAAGGAGCCCGTATCATGTATTGAGTACATATACAATAAATTAACATACTTTCCAGAAGGACAACAATTCACTAAATTTTTTTTTTTTTTTTTAATTTTTTTATTGGTCTTATGAAGTATTCTAATTTGATGAGATGGAGAATTGGTGGGTTTTTGTTAAATGTGAACCAAAATCATCACAATTAAAAGAACCAAAGACTTAAACTACTTCAGTCTGTGCACTGAATTTATTTAATACACGAGTTTAACAATTTGAGTTGAATTACTGAAATAAATGAACTTTTCCACGACATTCTAATTTATTGAGATGCACCTGTATATGTGTGTGTGTGTGCATATATATATATATATTTCACTTTCTGAGCACAGAAAAAGTCCTAAGTATATTAATATACTTGGGACTTTTGAAGAAGCTCTTTTTAATTAAATATAATAATGTCATCATCAACTTCAACTGCTGTATTCATACTAGCAATAAAAATACTCAAATACTCAAATCAATCACCCAAAACATCTTAAACATGCCAATCAAAACACTGTTATTTATATATCATATTTCCTAAAAAGTGAGGGGAGTAGAGTGATAAGAGCAGAACAGTTCTTGGAAGGAAGTGCTGCTAGTGGAAAATGGGAATATTTAGGCAGTGAGGGTTTTTTTCACCCTGCAGGCATTCAGTGGAAAGACTGAGGTAATGTGACTTCTGCCTTTCACAAGAATCTGAAATGTGTAGTTTCTCTGAGCTGTGAGCTGATGTGTGCTGTTTTCCTCAGCCAACCCCTGCCACGGCACATTCATACAGAGTAAAAATACTCTAGAGGTATTTTGGGAGCTTTTTTTTTGAAGAATGGTACACCATTGTGTACAGACACTGAAAGTGATTATTTACTTAGGTTAATGGGGATGAAAGGTGTTGAGCTTCAAAATGGGAAAACTCTCTTGAGAAAACAATGGTCACACTTTGTTTTAAGGTCCAGTTAGCAAACCATTAACTACGACTTTTGCCTCAATAAACTCTTAATTTGCTGCTTATTATTAGTTAGTAGGTAGTTATTAAGTTTAGGTATTAAGTGCTGAATATGTGTTTTGTAAGTACTAATAAACAGCCAATATGTTAATAATAGGCAGACTGTAGTAGTCAACATTTGAAGTTGATCAAAAAAGTTAATCAAAGGTGTCCTAAGACAAGAACGGGTATTGTTTTTGTTTTAGGACAACCTTGTTGAAAGGTTTTGATCCACTTCAAATGTTGACTACTGTAGTTAATAGTGAGAATTGGTCCCTATACTAAAGTGTTACCAAAACAACTTTTTTACAAATTGGCAGTTTCTTTTGAATTTGTTGATGATTTGAGTCCTAATATGTATGTATGTGTATATATATATATATATATATATATATATATAGAGAGAGAGAGAGAGAGAGAGAGAGAGAGAGAATAAAATGAAATGAAATAAAAATGTACACAAAGTGAACGCATGAAGCTCCAGATTGTATGAAAACATACAAATTAGAACATTCGAATTCAGATAAATTTGCCATCAATTCACCAAAATGTAAAATAGTTACAAACTGTCTTATGAGTGTGTTTGTAACTCCTTGTTACAAATATAGTAGAACCATTACCTCAACCGCAAAAGACTCCTTTATAAATAATCTTCCTGACTTATCTCAGTTTCTCAGCATATCCAATAACTCAGAACAACCTGATGATGTAAAAGAAACTATGAACTCTCTCTTTTCTAGCACTTTAGATATGGTTGCTCCTTTACGCTTAAGGAAGATTAAGGAAAAGAGTCCAACACCGTGGTATAACGAGCACACTCGTACCCTAAAGAGAGCACCCCGGAAAATGGAGCGCAGATGGAGAAAAACAAAACTAGAGGTATTTTGTGTTGCTTGGTGGGAAAATACTCTCTCCTACAGGAAAGCCTTAAAAACTGCTAGATCTGCTTACTTTACGTCTCTTTTAGAAGAAAGCAAACACAACCTGAATTATTTATTCAATACAGTGGCTAAATTAACAAAAAATATAACATCAGCAGGTTCAGACATTACCCAACAGAGCAGTAATAATGACTTTATAAACAACTTTATTTCCAAGATCTAAACTATTAGAGATAAAATTGCAACCATGCAGCTGTCAGCCTCAGTATCACATCAGATAGTGCACTATAGATCCCCTGAGGAACAATTCCACTCATTCTCTTCTGTTGGAAATGAAGAATTGTATAAACTTGTTAGATCATGTAAACCAACAACCTGTATGTTAGACCCTGTTCCAGCTAAGCTCCTAAAAGAGGTGCTTCCAGAAGTAATAGATTCTCTTCTGAATATTATTAACTCATCATTGTCATTGGGATATGTCCCAAAAACCTTCAAACTGGCTGTTATTAAGCCTCTCATTAAAAAAAAAAAAAAAAAAAAAAAAAAAAAACATAACCCCAAAGAATTAATTAATTACAGGCCGATTTTGAATCTCCCTTTTATGCCAAAGATATTAGAAAAGGTAGTAGGGGTGTGCCCGAAGCCGAATATCTTATTCGGAAAGGCACGGATAATGGCTTCAAAACGAATAACGGATTTATCCGAATAACAGAGAAAAAAAAAAAAAAAAAGTATTCGGCAGACACAATCACGTTTGCTGGAACAGCACTACATGAGGTCTGCGGTTGTTAAGATTTGTGCAATAATAATGGCTAGTACTGCTTTGATAGTGTTTGACACAGTTTCGTACAGATAATATCATGCTGATCATTGCGTTTGTCTAACTAATGTAGTCTCCTCAGCAATAAACTATCCGCGCGCTCCTTTTTTTAATTGCTGCCTGTCAGTGCCTGCGAAGCAGTGTTGCCAGATATTGCTATAAAAAAACAAACAAACACAACCAATCTCCTGAAAAATGCATCAAAATAAGTTTAATTCTTGTATTTTGCATATAGGATACAGAAACTTTAACCTCAACATTCACCTTCCCACTTTATTAATGCCCTAATTACTTTATTAACACTGTTACATTAAGTATTAAAACAAGTCCATCGACGCTTATTATAACTAGATCTGGCAACATGGCGGAACGGAGCGGAGGCTGCACTTGCGTCAAGCACCTTCACTCCTGCGTTTCGCAGCTGTTGCGAGTCAGCCACATGAATTTATTCAGCGACATGGTTTTAAATAATTTTTCATATGTTTTCAAATTTTATATTTGAACATGAAACATTTGCGGAGGTCTGGACCTCATAGCTGGCTATGGGCCTGGATGTGTAAAGTGAATGAGTGTAAACTATATCCTATATGAATGAAATATCAATTCTATGCGCGTCTCTCAGAAACCTGAGCTTTGTCTGGAGTTATATCAACTCGACAAATATATCCTAAAAACGATCCTAACTTCAAACCTTTTCGAAATCCAACTGTAAAAAGGCATTACATTAGCCCTTTTCGTGAATGGCATTCCATTTAATATACAAGACGAAGAAAAGCCATGTTTGATCAAGGCTTTTGGAGGGTCCAAATGATTTGTTGCGCTCTGTTGATAAAAAAAAAAAAAAAAAAAAAAAATCGTAAATGATCACAGACTCCCGCAACACATGATCTAAGTTACTTAAAGTTCAAGCGAGCTTTATTGTCATTCTGCTATGATAGGCTACTGAACACTTTCTTTGCATTTGTAATTTTTTTTCTTTTTTTTCAGAATCTTTTTTTCTACTAGTGGTCTTATTTAAGATTATGGATGCTTGTCTCTTGTCAAATTTGAACACAAAGTTTCACTGTAAAATAAGAAGAATAAAGTTATTTTTCTTTTTTGATAAAGTTTTAAATATAAGACATTTACAAAGTTATAATTTTAATAAAAAAAAAATAATACTTTCTTTTAGTTATACAAGGCATATTTGTTAAATGAAAACTACGAAGCGAACAAATTTGCATTTAAAATGTAATTTTCATGTAATTTGACGAACTTCCGGTTTAAGCCACGCCCACTTCCGATCTATCCGAATACAGATACAATTTTGAGATTGTTTGTATCTGTAGCTGTATTCGGAAATAATGGCTCCGCTGCACACCCCTAAAAGGTAGTATCCTCGCAACTATGTTCCTTCTTGCTTCTTCCTTCTCTCACAAATGATATATGTGAGGATTTCCAGTCAGGTTTTAGACCATATCATAGTACTGAGACTGCTCTCATTAGAGTTACAAACAACCTGCTCTTATCATCTGATCGTGGTTTTATCTCTCTATTAGTGCTACTGGATCTTAGTGCCGCGTTTGACACTATCAACCACAAAATTCTTTTAAATAAACTAGAAAATTATGTTGGCATTAGAGGAAGTGCACTGGCATGATTCAAATAGTACTTATCTGACCTCCATCAATTCGTGGCAGTAAATGAAGAGGTATCATATCAATCACAA
The DNA here is from genome assembly GCA_039654775.1 of Spinibarbus caldwelli. Taxonomy (NCBI): domain Eukaryota; kingdom Metazoa; phylum Chordata; class Actinopteri; order Cypriniformes; family Cyprinidae; genus Spinibarbus; species Spinibarbus caldwelli. The sequence continues at coordinate 23,353,101 of CM077267.1, forward strand.
GTGCAGTATGGAGTACCTCAAGGCTCAGTACTAGGCCCCTTACTTTTCACGCTTTACATGTTACCCTTGGGAGACATCATTAGGAAACATGGTGTTAGCTTTCACTGTTATGCTCATGATCCTCAGCTCTATATTTCTTCGCGACCTGATGAAACTTGCAAAACTAACGGAATGTATAGTTGATAAAAACTGGATGACTAGCAATTTCTTATTGCTAAATTCTGAAAAAACAGAGGTGTTAATTATTGGACCAAAAGCTTTTCCATGTAATAACCGAGATCACTGTCTAATACTTGATGGCTGCTCTGTAAATTCTTCGTCATCAGTTAGGAACCTAGGCGTACTTTTTGATAGCAATCTTTCCTTCGAAAAACCTTTCTAGCATTTGTAAAACTGCATTTTTTCATCTTAAATATATCTAAATTATGACCTATGCTCTCAATGTCAAATGCAGAAACATTAATTAATGTGTTCATGACCTCGAGGCTAGATTATTGTAATGCTTTATTGGGTGGTTGCTATGTGCGTTTAATAAACAAAGTCCAGCTGGTTCAAAATGCAGGAGCAAGAGTTCTTACTAGAACCAGGACGTATGACCACATTCGCCCGGTTCTCTCACCACTGCACTGGCTCCCTATTAAAACATTGTATACATTTTAAGATCTTGCTAATTACCTATAAGGCCCTGAATGGTTTGGCACCTCAGTATTTGAGTGAGCTCTTATCACATTATAGTCCTTGACGTCCACTGCAATCTCAAAACTCTGGCTATTTGATAATACATAGAATATCAAAATCAACTGCAGGTGGGAGATCATTTTCCTATTTAGCGCCCAAACTCTGTAACAATCTACCTAACACTGTTCGGGAAGCAGACACACTCTGTCAGTTTAAATCTAGATTAAAGGCCCATCTCTTTAACCTGGCTTACACATAATACACTATCGCAGTTCTATAATTCAGATCCGTTGAAGGATTGTTAGGCTGCATTAATTAGGTCAACCGGAACCGGGAACACTTCCCAAAACACCCGATGTACTTGTTACATCATTAGAAGCATGGCATCTACGCTAATATTAGTCAGTTTCTTTCTTATTCCGAGGTCACCGTAGCCACCCAGATCCAGACTGTATCCAGATCAGATGGTCACTGCAGCCACCCGGATCCAGTCCGTATCCAGATCAGATGGTGGATCAGCACCTAGAGATGACCTCTATAGCCCTGAACGTCAGCGGAGACCAGGACAACTAGATGAGCCCCAGAGACTGATCCCCAGTGAAGACCCTGTCTCCTAGACGGCCATTGGGACAAGACCACAGGAACCAGATGAGTCCTTTGCACAATCTGACTCTGCTGCAGTCTAGATTTAAACTGCTGATTTTGTCTGGCCAGAGGATAATGAGACTATTTCAACACACTATTTCCCCGTCTAAATACTGTAAAGCTGATGTAAAGCCACCCAGCTTTATATCAAACTGATGTAAAGCTGCTTTGACACAATTTGCATGGTTAAAAGCGCTATACAAATAATAGTGACTTGACTTGACTTGTGTTGGCACCTCATGTTCAAACGTACACAAGCACAAAGTTAGATTTGGCTACAGATTACAACTACAGCAGAGTGGATGATATTCAGCAAATGTCAGTAAAATGTCCATTTTAATCTTTTCCAGAAATAAAAGTGTCACAATAACGGGTTATATGGACAATGTCTTTCCCTTTGTGGTTATGTGTGTGTCAACAGCCATGGAAATGGAAAAGATGTGTGAAAAGCTTCTTTGTTTGTGTTTCAAAGTTTAAAACATGAGGATAATGATATTGATGCCAACATTTTTTATTTTGTGGTGAACTATACTATAACTAATAGTTGGTTAAGTTGACAACAAACAAGGAACCACTTACACTACACATACAACTAAACAATACATTTTTTTCATATTGTAGTAATAATACTAATAACATGAGACATAGAGTATTATCATTTAGCTGAGTGATCTTGGAAGTTTAGCCAGCTTAAGTGGAAGAAGACCATGTAGAGCTTTTCAGAAAATATGGTCAGAATGTGAGAAAATGACTCAGGTTGGACTGAACGTAACTTTTTGAAGAACTAAACCATTATCCAGAAGACAAAAGGACACCTCATATTATCAAGAAAGAAAACAAGTTGTTCTGAGGTTACACAGTCCCTGGAGAACATTCAGGCAGAAAAACCGCAGTCACAGTTTGGCCATCACACTTGCTTTGCTCTCAGACGACCAAAACCAACCATGAGTCACCACATCTACAACACATTTAATAACTGTCCCACAAAACAATAGAAACATCAGGCCCTAAGTCTCCAGTGAGCACTTCACCTTGTTTTGCAACAGTTGCTATGAGAACTTTTCACATTTTTCGGTGGAAACTTTGAGAGAATACCTTTCCTGAACGGTCAACACGAGTGGAAAAGGTCTTGTTGTCCTCTAATATAATTTGGTGGGGCTACACGCTATAAAGTAAAACACCCAACTGAAACATTTCCCTTCTTTTTTTAGAGACAAGGATCAAATTGCTTGTAGATGTACTGAGAGGAAGGGAGGGACCATAAGATCCCGCCTGAATGCAGGTGCACATGTGAGCTCCATGTTTGAGTGTTTAAAGACCCTCCGAGGAGCAATAGGGAACATTCATAGTTTAATAACCTCCTAACCTCGAACAGAAGAACACTTTGAGGCTAAGACTTCACACGTGGCTTTGTGGGTTGGGTTCGTAACAATTTATCTCACTGTGTAAGAAAAATCTCTCAAGTTTCAGCCAGGCTGTTTGGACTAGGGTCAAATTGTCAACAGATGGTTGGATGTCAATTGCTTCTTTGCTCTAACTTTTTTGTGACCAATTTTGTGAGCCTGTGCCTGAGGGTAGAAAAAATAGTGAAACTTGCATTAGCAACTAACACTGACAGAACATTTGGATGCAATGTTATACTGTTCAAGTTAAACATAATCATCTATATCTCATGCTGGGTAGAAAGTGATTACATGTAATCTGGATTAAGTAATCAGATTCCAAAAATTAAGTACTTGTAATTGGATTAAATTACTTTTTAAAATACTTGTAATCAGACTACGGTTACTTCCGGTTTAAGAACTATTTCAACACTGCATCAACTAATGATGAACACATTCATTTTTATTTGAATTCGCTTTGGCTGTGAGATCGCTTCCTGTTCCTGTCTGCCGCACTGCCAAATGCTCTGTGTAGCTTTGTTTATATGTCAATATCTCTCTTACCATCACTCTCTGTTGTTTAAATTGCTAGCATATAATTTAATCTCACCATATTTCTGATTTGATCACCAAACTAATTTGACATCATCCACCTTTAATCTTTTCATCTGAACTGTGAGCGCTGCGCGTTAGCATTGCATTAGCATTCCGTTAGCCTATTAGCTTGTAAATCGCATCTCCATTCGCGTTTCCTACTACTTCTTTTTCTCTGTCTCGCTCTGTTTTCTTTTTCTCTTGCTCAATTTTCACGAGTCCATCAACAACTGTGGTGAGTCGGAATTATTCTACAGTCACAGTGAGTAATGGCTTCTCCTTGTATTGTCACTTGCATTTCATGCCACGTACAGTTTATCTCTCTCTGTCGGTGACCAGGGATTCACATGTGATAAATGCAGGGAAATAGCTAGGCTCACAGAGAAGGTTTTAGAATTAGAGACATGCATCCAAACTTTAATTGAGGAGAGAAGGTTGTAGATACGGCTTTGGATGCGACTAGTTCAGCGAATCATGTACATTGTTCGGTTCCGGCATTAGAGCCCGTGCAGCAGGGCAACTGGGTGACTGTGAGGCAGCATAGCCAGGGGTCAAAACACCACTCTTCCGTTCCAACCAAAACATCAAACAGGTTCTCCCCACTCAGTGACACACCCACTGAGAAAACTGATGAAAGTGCTCTAGTTATTGGCGATTCTATTGTACGGAACGTGAAAATAGAGACACCAGACACCATAGTCCAATGTTTACCGGGAGCCAGAGTGTCTGACATCTTGGCAAATTTAAAAGTGCTGGCTAATGCTAAATGTAAATTCAGTAAGATTCACGTTATTCACGTTGGCACTAATTATGTTCGACTTCGCCAGTCGGAGATCACTAAAAAGAATGTTAAAGAGGTGTGTGAACTTGCAAGTACGATGTCAGACACTGTAATATGCTCTGGGCCCCTCCCTGCTTACCGGGGTGACGAGATACATAGCAGACTGTCGTCACTCAATGGCTGGATGTCTAAGTGGTGCCCGCAGAATAACATAGGTTTCATTGACAATTGGACGAGTTTTTGGGGCAGACCTGACCTGTTGAAAAGAGATGGCCTTCATCCCTCCAGGGGTGGTGCCACTCTTCTCTCTAGAAATATGGCACATAGTCTTGAGCTCATACTTGTCTAACTGGGGACCAGGTCAGGAAGCAGACAGACTGGCTAAAACCAATCATCTGCTAGCCGCCTCACATTACAGAAGTCAGTTAATTCTCAGCACATAGAGACTCTTTCACCTAGATATCACACTATAGAGAGTGTCTGTTCCCCGAAATAGAAAATACAAAAAACATCCAAACCAATTTATGAGTAACAATCTAATTGATGTTCAACAAATAAAAAACAGATATAATACAGAGCCTGTCTGAGTGACATTTCTAGCTGGATGAAGGATCATCACCTTCAGCTCAACCTTGCTAAGACAGAACTGCTCGTGGTCTCAGCCAACCATCACTTCACCACAACTTCTCTACACAGCTGGGTTCATCAACCATAACTCCTTCCAGGACAGCCAGGAACCTTGGAGTTGTGATCGATGATCAGTTAAGCTTCACAGACCATATTTCTACAACGGCCCGGTCCTGCATATTTGCTTTATACAACATTAGGAAGATTAGACCCTTCCTGTCAGAGCAAGCCGCACAACTCCTTGTCCAAGCTCTTGTTCTCTCCAGACTGGACTATTGTAATACTCTCTTGGCGGGCCTTCCCGCTAGTACTGTCAAGCCTCTGCAACTGATCCAGAATGCAGCAGCCAGAGTGGTCTTTAATGAACCAAAAAAAAGCTCACGTTACCCCTCTCTTCATCAGGTTACACTGGCTACCAATAGCCGCTCGCATCAAATTCAAGGTACTGATGTTTGCCTACAAGACAACAACTAGCACTGCACCAACGTATCTAAACTCATTAGTTCAAACTTATGCACCCTCCAGAAGCTTGCGCTCTGCAAGTGAACGACGCCTTGTGGTGCCATCCCAAAGAGGTACCAAATCTCTCTCGCGGACCTTTTCCTGGACTGTGCCCAGCTGGTGGAATGACCTCCCGATCTCAGTTCGAACATTTGAGTCTTTAACCATTTTCAAAACTCTGAAAGACACATCTAATCTAAAGACACATCTTTTTCACACCTGACCAACTAATACTAACACTTTCCTATTCTATTTATTTAAAAAAAATAAAATAAATATATAAAAAAAAAACCTAACTACATGTACTATGCTAGACTAACTGAGACTTGTCATGGCACTTGTATACTACTGCACTCTCGATGGTCTGATTGCTTCTGTTGTTCTCATTTGTACGTCGCTTTGGATAAAAGCGTCTGCTAAATGATTAAATGTAAATGTAAATGTAAAAACACATGATAAAGCTTGGCTAACTGAATATCAGGTCCCTTTCTATGAAAGCACTTTTTGTAAATGATATGATCACTGATCATAAACTAGATGTGATTTGTTTGACAGAAACCTGGCTAAAACCAGATGATTACATTACTTTAAACGAGTGTACTCCCCAAGATTACTATTGTCAACATGAGCCGCATCTAAGAGGTAAAAGAGGAGGTGTTGCTACAGTTTATAGCAATATCTTCAATATTTCTAAGAGGTCATGTTTCAAGTATAATTCGATTGAAGTATTGATGCTTCATATAATGTTATCCAGAGAAACAAGTGTTAATGATAAATCCCCTGTGATGTTTGTGCTGGCTACTGTATACAGACCACCAGAGCACCATGCAGACTGTATTAAAGAATTTGGTGAATTTGGTGAATTAGTGCTGGCTGCAGATAAAGTCTTAATTGTTGGTGATTTTAATATCCATGTTGATAATGAAAAAGATTAATTGGGAACAGCATTTATAGACATTCTAAAATCTATTGGGGTTAGACAACACGTGTCAGGACCTACTCACTGTCGAAATCATGCTCTAGACTTAATACTGTCACATGGAATTGATGTTAGTGACGTTGAAATTCTGCAGCAAAGCGATGATATCTCAGCTCATTATTTAGTTTCGTGTATATTTCATATAGCTAAAGCTGTAAATTCAACTCCTTGTTACAAATATGGTAGAACCATCACCTCTACCACAAAAGACTGCTTTGTAAGTAAACTTCCTGACTTATCTCAATTCCTCAGCATATCCAACAGCGCAGAAAAACTTGATGATGTAACAGAAACTATGGACTCCCTCTTTTCTAGCACTTTAGATACAGTTGCTCCTTTACGCTTAAGGAAGATTAAGGAAAAGAGTCCAACACAGTGGTATAATGAGCACACTCGTGCCCTAAAGAGAGCAGCCCGGAAAATGGAGCGCAGCTGGAGGAAAACAAAACTAGAGGTAATTCGTATCGCTTGGCGGGAAAATACTCTCTCCTACAGAAAAGTCTTAAAAACTGCTAGATCTGATTACTTTACGTCTCTTTTAGAAGAAAACAAACACAACCCCAGATATTTATTCAATACAGTGGCTAAATTAACAAAAAATCAAACATCAGCAGGTTCAGACATTACCCAGCAGGACAGTAGTAATGACTTTATGAATTACTTTACTTCCAAGATCGAAACTATTAGAGATAAAATTGTAACCATGCAGCGGTCAGCCACAGTATCGCATCAGATAGTGCTTTATAGATCCCCTGAGGAACAGTTCCACTCATTCTCTTATATTTTAAATGAAGAATTGTATAAACTTGTTAAATCATCTAAACAAACAACTTGTATCTTGTTGGTAGACCCCATTCCATCTAAACTACTAAAAGAGGTGCTTCCAGAAGTCATAGATCCTCTTCTGAATATTATTAACTCATTGTTGTCATTAGGATATGCCCAAAAACCTGTTATTAAGCCTCTCATTAAAAAAACACAACTTGACCCCAAATAATTAATTAATTACAGACCGATTTCGAATCTCCCTTTTCTGTCAAAGATACTAGAAAAGGTAGTATCATCGCAGCTATGTTCCTTCTTAGAGAAAAATGGTATCTGTGAGGATTTCCAGTCAGGATTTAGACCGTATCATAGGACTGAGACTGCTCACATTAGAGTTACAAATGACCTGCTCTTATCATCTGATCGTGGTTGTATCTCTCTACTGTGCTACTGGATCTTAGCGCCGCGTTTGACACTATCGACCACAACATTCTTTTGAAAAGACTAGAAAATTATGTTGGTAATAGAGGAAGTGCATTGGCATGGTTCAAATCGTACATATCTGACTGCCAGCTATTCGTGGCAGTGAATGAAGAGTTATCATACCAATCACAAGTGCAGTATGGAGTGCCCCAAGGCTCAGTATTAGGACCCTTACTTTTAACGCTTTACATGCTACCCTTGGGAGATATCATCAGGAGACATGGTGTTAGCTTTCACTGTTTTGCTGATGATACTCAGCTCTATATTTCTTCGCGACCCGATGAAACATACCAAATTGCAAAACTAACAGAATGCACAGTTGATATAAAAAAAAATAATAATAAAAAAACTGGATGACTAGTAATTTCTTACTGCTAAATTCTGAAAAAAAAAACAAAAAAAAACAGAGGTCTTAATTATCGGACCAAAAACCTCTGCACGTAATGACCTAGAACACTGTCTAATACTTGTTGGCTGCTCTGTAAATTCTTCATCAGTTAGGAACCTATGAGTGTTATTTGATAGCAATCTTTCCTTTGAAAAACATGTCTCCAGCATTTGTAAAACCGCATTTTTCCATCTTAAAAATATATCTAAATTACAACCTATGCTCCCAATGTCAAACGCAGAAACGTTAATTCATGCGTTCATGACCTCGAGGTTAGACTATTGCAATGCTTTATTGGGTGGTTGCTCTGCACGATTAATAAACAAACTCTGGCTGGTTCAAAATGCAGCAGCTAGAGTTCTTACTAGAACCAGGAAGTAAAACCATATTAGCCCAGTTCTGTCAACACTGCTCACCACTGTCACTGTCAGTTCTTCTCACCAAGCCTGCATTTATTTTATCCAAAGTACAGCAAAAACAGTAAAATTTTGAAATGTTTTTACTATTTAAAATAACAGTATATAATAATAATAAAAATATAATAATAATAATAATAATAATAATAATAATAATAATAATAATTATTATTATTATTATTATTATTATTATGTTATACTGACTTCAAGCTTTTGAATGGTATAGTGTATGTTACAAAAACTTTTTATTGCAGATTAATGCTGATTTTTGGATCTTTCTATTCATCAAAGAATCCTGAAAAAATGTACTCAACTGTTTTAAATATTGATAATAATAATGATAATAAAAATGTTTCTTCGTGTGATCATGTGACACTGAAGACTGGAATAATGATGCTGAAAATTCAGCTTTGAAATCACATGAATAAATTACATTTTAAAATATATTCAATTAGAAAACAGTTATTTTAAATACTAAAAATATTTCAAAATATTACTGTTTTTTTCTGTACCTTTGATCAAATAAATGCAGGCTTGGTGAGGAGAAGAGACTTCTTTAAAAAAACATTAAAAATCTTACTGTTCAAAATCTTTTGACTGTACATGTAATGCAGGGATTCCCAAACTTTTTTGTAATCTAAACCTGTTTCACCTAATGTATTTACTTGAAGTACCCCTGAGATTTTAATATAAATATTGTAATAATTAAGTATCATATTTGCATGTTCACGGTTCTCTGATGTTAACGGTTACATGACATGCAGGTAAACAAATAAACTATTTATTTATTTATTTATTTTTAGTAAGTGTTTTATTTTGATTGAAGTTATTTTAAAATTATTTATTTTAATTTTATATTTGTATGATGTAATTAATTATAAGATTTTCATTAAACTCATGAACCCCAGTTTGGAATACCTTGACATAATGTAATGTTTAATTCTGTGAATTTTGTTAATTACAATGAATGAAATATATTTTCTTACTCTTTGTATTTTTATATCAGTATGGTAAAAGAATATCCTATTTAAATCAACATAAAAGTAACTGAGTAGTCATCTGATTACATTAGCTAAAATATGTAATATAATGGATTACATTACTAACTACAACTTTTCCTTATGTAATTTGGAGTCAGTAACAGGCTACAATTTCTAAGTAATCTACACAGCTCTGCTCATTACAAATCTGACTACTGAATCTCCTTTCTGGTTGGATCAGCAGAAATAAATGATAATATCTATAAAACCATACTATATGGAGTTGAAATACAGTGCATAAACTTGGAAATTTGAAAGGCCAATGCCATATCATCCTCCCTTGGAAGTAGGAGTTCCCCCATATGCACCGGTTTTTCCATGAAGTTTCTCTCAGGCGGGAACGACATACCCATCAACATAGGTCTTTTTTTTTTTTTCCTCTCACGTGGTGTAGCTGATTGGGTGGAGGTAGACTTCAGTCTGAGCTTGTGTGTTGTGACTACTGGTTAAGTATAAGGCCTGGCTATAGAAAAGGACAAGGAGGACAAGGAATTCCTTCATACACTGTAGTTGTGAACACACCTTGGCAAAGGAGCTTTGTGTGGAAGCGGGTGTGTGATGTTTGACATACGCCTCAACTTTTATGTGATTTTAACACTTTAGGAAACAAGATTGAATTTCTTCAGGAACTGGTCATCTGAATGTCTATATACTCATTTCTATGACAATTAATGTATAGTACATCTGGCCTTTTTCCCCCCAGAAATACATTAATTAAATGCATTTAAAGCCTGAAACACATTGCACGATTTCTGTCCCAGACGAAAGACTGGCATCGTGAAACAATCGTGGCGATTTCTGTGATCGTGGCACCTAATCTGTGGTCCTATGTCGTACAGTGAGAGAGGTTCAAAGACGGTCGTTGTCACAGTCTTGCAACCAAAGATAGCCTACGATAATTTTCTGACAGCGTCAGAAATGCAGCCTGATCATTGCATAGTGTGTATGCTGCTACAGCCCATGTTACTGACCAGCCAATAAAAATGCGACATGAACTCAACGCGACATGATGCTAAAACATAAAACTGCTTACCTCAAGCTCTTATCCCTTCCTCTTTCGCTGCTTCCACTTTTTCTCAGCAAACATACAAACTCTAACATGCCAAAGTGTAATTCATCATGCTTTTTTGTTTACCACTAATGCATGCTGATGACATTTTATTCTTCTATAGAAATGTGCTTCGTAGCCTGAGTCAATAGTTTATAAGATCCATGTTGATCCACGGCATTCTAAAAAAGCAGCAGTTAAATTAAAAAAAAAAAAACTTTCCCACTTTCAAAAATCTTTTGTGTAAATTTCATCATTTACACAAATCTATATTAAATCTATTCCCAAAATTTAAATATGGGAATTTATCATGTAACTTGGCCAGACTACTACCATTATAAAAAAAAAAAAAAAAAAAAAAAATCTAATGAACAAACAAACAAATAACATGACTTAATGATCACTCACTGAATGAATCAAGTAAACCTTGAATACTTCCTTTGTTTAAATACTATAATCTTGACTGAAAATTTTGAGCTGTTGGATCGGATTTGGAGGGAGAATTAGATTTACATTATTCTTCCTCGTTTATATCTTGTCTGTAAATGCAGACAGAGATCCGGCATCACATGTTTGGGTGCTGAGGAGTGGTTGTAGCTAGTTGCTACAACAAATTGTGCTGTTCCATAGAATACTGACTAGTCAGCTAGGCAGAATTTACCATGAACATCAATAATACTGACCTCTGGGAATCCATTGTCAAAATAAAGAAACTTAAAACTGACAATGGATTCCCCTGGAGGTCATGGATTCCCCTGGAGGTCCCCTGGAGGTCAGTGAGGATAGTCTCTTATTACTATTTTTTTTTTTTTTTAATATTCCATGAATCTCTAAAATCTTATTTTTCAACCCTTCCCATCCAATCACTTTTTCTTTTTTTTTTTTTTTTAAATGTTATAGTCAGTTCCTAATGGATAAATTCAAGCGCTATATTATTTGTCAAAGCTTTCACTCATAAATGGAACAGAAACAAAATGGGTTGCATATGGCATTCACATTGACCGTAAAAAGGCTGTTAGAGATTAGAAATACAGACATGGACAGAATTTTTCAACAATGTTCACCACAGAGTGGCAAATGGGCATTTGACATGTTTCAAATAAATGTAAACAACTGGTTATAGTGGAAAGAGTTTTCATTTTGTGGTAAACACACGTACCGTTTTACCACATCAACTTGAGAAATTTAACAAATCCTGGACATAAAAACAGGATACATGTCGTTTTAATATTTTCTGAAATACATGTTAGTATTTATTTAGAATTAATTAACTGATGTAACATTTACACAGTTTCATGAGATATAAATAAACTTTAATTCCTGCTAATTTGGACTAGCTAGTGTCCAGCCTCCATGTTTCCAAAACACAGATACCAGCTTAAAATGAATTTTCCAGGATTTGGATTTTTCCGTGGATTTGGCTTACAGCTAACTTAAAAAACGACTGGTTTAAATAAGGGCATTCTGCCACACCAAGACACAAGGAAAAAGGGACTAAAAGCCCTTCATTCTAGTACTGAACTTGTAGGTACAAAGTGGGATTGTTCCATTCCTGGGTGTCAGCTTACTGGACAGGAAGTGGACGTTAGGGTCACTTGGGAATGATCGGCTATAGGCCGGCCCACATCTGTTAAAATAAGAAAGACCTTTGAATTTCAGAGGAAACTTAAAAAGAATCTGTTCTCAAAGTGAGCTGTGTGACTGCCTGTCTGATCGAGCCTTTCCAAGAAAAATTTTATGGCTAATACTAGAGGGGTAATACACAATTAAGTTTAACAGTGGCCTTTCATTCTGAAACGTCACAGAAATAACGGGTATCAATATCTGATGTGTTCGGTGAGCTGGTGAAACTAATCACATTTGCGAGTGTGTTCTTTTGCAAATGCATTAATCTGATCTCAGCTGTTTATATAATGATACTGATACCTGATAATCAGACAAAACATGTTTTATATCAGTGGTTCTCAAATGGTTTTGCTTAACTCCTATTTAACCCACATTTAATGTAATCTGGGAAGAATTTTAGATGAATTTGTGCCAAAATACTGCAGTTTTCTGACTTGGGGGATTTAACCCATCATTAACAAATCATTATTGCACATGTAAGATATCTATAAGTCCATAAAGTGTGGGGAAGATTTTTGTGTATATCCTGTTGCGTTTCACAGACAAACTGTCAAGCTACACTTTTAAAAATAGTACTTATTATGGAAATGACATATTTCAAAGAACATACGTAAGTGCAAACTAAATTTAATGTTTTTTTTTTTTTACACTTAATTGCAATTAATTAGTCAACACATCAAAAATGCACTTCTTTAAAGCATGGCAAAAGATGAATAAATCAATGATTAATAAAATTAATAAAATATTAATAAAACACGATTTAAAAAGTTTAGTTTGTAGGAAAACTTTTAATTTGACATTATTACTTCTTAAAATTGTACTTGAGTGTGTTAAGAAACATTAATAACTAATTAGTACTTAGTAAGTTGACCAGAATAATTCAGAATCAGAATAATTAAGCACACTTATTTTTCACAAGAGAAAAATTAAGGTTACGTATGTAACCCTCGTTCAATGAAGGAGGGAACGGAGTCGGATGACCGACGAAATTGGGATCTCGCCAGAGAGACCAACCACTTCGAGTGTAACTAAACGAGCCAATGGACATTGCGCACAACTGATGGCGAGACTGTGCGAGTATGAGCCAGTCGTCGAGATAGTTGAGGATGCGGGGCGGATGGGGGGGATGCCGGGCGAACTGAATCGCGTAGCTGAGTCTGATGGTCCACAGGAGCCACCAGGACGGACTGGGGAGCGCTAGCCAGGCTCCAAAAGACCATGCCAGCGGAACCAATGGGGCCACCGACGTACCCACGGTCGGGCAGCGTGGTGGAACACAGGGACCTGGCCCGGGGCCTGTGACGGCCTGGCCTGTGACGGTAGGGGGCGGGGTCTGGGTGTAAAGTGTAATATTCACTTGATTCCTTCTCGTGTGGGAGGAAATGCAGGAACCCGGCTCGAGGCTTGTGACAGCCCGGCGTGTGATGACTTGAAGCGGGGACTCGAGTGTTACAGCCCTTACCTGGTTCCACGAATGGGCAGGAGGTGTGCTCTTGGGCAACCCACTGCTGCCTTCTGGCGAGAGAGGAGGAGGGAAGCGATCCCGTGATGCACGGTTCACCACTCTCCTCCTCTTGAGACCCAGAGATTGAGGATACCTCTCTTTAGTTGATGTTTAGTTGATGGCAGAACAAAAACAAAATTAAACAAGATTCTCCACCCGGCCCTCCGGGGGAGGGAGTGGTGCAGTCACCATCTCCCGACGAGTAGTCTCCTCCATCTCTGGGTCGCCCGTCTCAGGGCCTCTTGCACTTGCGCTTGCCGCCAGGTTTGGCGGTGGGCCAGGACGGGCTGGGCATCCTGCCTGCGACCGGCTCCATGACGCTGCCTGGTGGAAGGTTGCTGCGGCTGCGTGGGAGCAGGGGGCGGCCGCAGGGGGGTGCCCACGGCGACGAGCAGGCTGAGGGACTGCAACCGGGATGGAAGCTGCAGGTTTCCTCCGCCGCATGATGTGTTTGATCGCCTCAGTCTGCTTCTGTGCTGCCGAGAACTGCTGGGCAAAGCTTTCGACAGTGTCGCCGAAATGGCCAGTCTGTGACACGGGAGCATTCAGGAACTGTACCTTCTCCTGCTCCTTCATGTCAGCCAGACACAGCCAGAGATGGTGCCCTGGACCACTAGCGTGGACATTGCACAACCCAGAGACTGTGTAGTCACCTTCGTCGCTTGAAGCGCGAGGTCTATCGCAGCACGCAGTTCATGTAGAACTGCCAGATCATGGCCACCCTCGTGCAGGTCTTTCAGGGCTTTGACCTGGTGGACCTGCAGTAACGCCATGGCGTGGAGGGTAGAAGCTGCCTCCTCACAAGCTCTGTAAGCACTGCCAGTTAGGTCTGACAAATACTTACGGGTCCTTGAAGGGAGACACGGGTCACCCCGCAGAGTGGTAGCGGCTGTTGGACACAGTTGCATGTCCACAGACCGCTCCACCGAGAGGATGCCCGAGTACCCAAAAGCGGCCCCACCATCGAGGGTGGTGAGGGCGGAGGAGCCACAAGATTTGTTTCAGGCAGTGAAAGGTGCCCTCCATGATCTAGTGAGCTTCTCATGCACCTCCGGGAAGAATGGCACTGGAGAGGGGTGCTGAGAACCAGCGCGACCCCCACCGAGAAACCATTCGTCCAGCCTCGAAGGATCGGGACGCAGTGGAGGATTCCACACAGTGTTAATTTCACCAATGAAGACGATGACGAAAAATATTCGTTAACGAACATTTTTTTCTGTGACTAAGACGTGACGTTGATGAGCTAAAAACAATATCTGTTGATAAAAACTATGACGAAATGTATGCCGCGTCTTCGTTAACAAGATGAGACGGGACTAGAATGTTATTTGAGGATTACCGGACATTCAAAATACATCCTATAGGATAAGTTAACTGTCTTGTCTCTCAAAATGTGCGTCTCTGTCATTGGATTGTGATCGGATATGTGGAGTCTGCATATCTAGTCTCAGTATGGCAGCCGCAGTGGATGGACAGGCTACCAAAACGCGAACTAGCGATCTGAAACAATGGCCTCAGATTAGAAATAGGGTGACCTGACGTCCCGTTTTCCCGGGAGTCACAATTCTTTGTCGATTAACTTAAAGTTAGTGAAGGCGGGAGAGGCGGAATTGCGCTGATAAAAGTGCTCTCTCGCACGCGCACGCTCCACTTCTTCAGTTCTCAAACAGCGCGCGATCAGTGTTCAGTGCTCAAATACACACACAGCAGCCCAAATGTCCATCGTGTAGAGTATCTGACATAAATACAGTCGGTTATGGCTTAAGTGAACGTAAACAGGTGGGTAAAAACTGAATGTGTGTCAGTATTACATGCATGCCTTCCGTCTTAAAGAGACAGCATTCCTAATTAAATACCTATCTGTGTCATTAATGTTAACCAACAAAATATGTTAAATAAATGTAAACATGTTAAGTAAACCTACTGTATCTTAAAAAATAGTTTTATTTGTATCTCAACCCAAAAATTAAAATTGTCATCAATTATTCCAGTTTTTCCAAATTCAATCCTTGATTCAAATTTCTCATAAGCTTAATTGATTTGGTCTAAAGAGAGAATAATTAATGACTATTTCTGTTAGAAGACTACATATAAAATAGCTACCTAAATAAATGTTGGTAACTGCAGTTTGACTAAAAGTAATGACTAAAAGTTGACAAAAATGTAATGACTTTTCGTCGACTAAAACTATGCAAGACTCAAATGACTAAAATGTGACTAAGACTATTAAGCATTTTCGTCTCAAGACTAAGACTAAATCAAAAATGCCTGTCAAAATTAACACGGATTCCACATGAGCCCGACATTCTCAGCAGCCCGGGAAAGCATAGCCATCATCTCTGGGTCTGGCTCGGACAACGCTACCACACCCGAAGTGGGCAATGCAGCCGAGTCGTCATCCCCGGAGAGAGAGGGCTCGCCCTCCGATGCAGCGATCGACATCTGGTCGTCAGAGGGAGCACCGAAGGAAACGAGTGGTGCCCTCTGTCCTGCAGAGGGCCCAGCCCACTCCAACAGCAGCCCCACCGGCTGCA
Source organism: Spinibarbus caldwelli (assembly GCA_039654775.1). Classification (NCBI taxonomy): domain Eukaryota; kingdom Metazoa; phylum Chordata; class Actinopteri; order Cypriniformes; family Cyprinidae; genus Spinibarbus; species Spinibarbus caldwelli. The sequence continues at coordinate 23,369,092 of CM077267.1, forward strand.
GCGTGCTTGAGGGGTGAGGAGTTCCACTTGGGGAAGCCCTCACTGTGATCCTCACATCACCGCTGACTCCACCGGACGCAGCACTGCCCCGGGTGCCGGGACAAATGCTGGATCGCGGCAGAGGCAGAGGGACTCCGCCACGTTTGACATAGCAGACTCTTTTATGCAACTCCGAGATGGTCATGTCCCCACAAGAAGAACATGAACCATCCACGAAAGCTTCCTCAGCGTGTTGAATGCCCAGACACGTGAGGCAGCGATTGTGATCGTCCTGAGGCGCTAAGAAATGACCACACTCAGAAACGCACGGGTAATAAGACATCTTTAAAAAGACGCGATCACCTGTGTCGCTCTTTTAGAGAAATGCTCTTTTAGAGAATTTGCTCTTTTGTGTTGAAGCACGCAGGGGAGCCGGCCACCGCACATTCCTGGTGTAGCTGTCTGCACGATCTTTGTTGAAGCCGTGAGACCGTGACCACCGCTGCTGTTGCCGTAATGCCCGCACTTGCTCGTTCTCTCTGCAACACCGAAATAGAGAGCAGTAGTGATGCACCACTGCTCGGCTCCAAAGCGAAAGGATGAATTAATGCGGTGCACCTGCTGCCTCTTATACTCATGCTGTGATCAGCGGCAGCTGGTTGCAATAATCGCATGCCAATGTCCATTGGCTCATTTAGTTACACTCGAAGTGGATTGGTCTCTCTGGCGAGATCCCAATTTCGTCAGTCATCCAACGTGACTCGGAGTGACCGACTGAAAGGGGAACCATCTTTAATATTTGTCAATATTCTGCTACATTAATGCTAGATCAAATTTTTAAATACTGAATAAGCAAATAATGCTTATGTGCTATCCTAAATATATAGTTATATGGTTATGTTTGCCTCACAACCCACCAGATGAGATCATCTTGTTTATAGTATTTGCACATAATTAATGCAATTTGAGCTAGCTAAAGCATACAATAATGCTAGCAGTATGTCTCTAGTTCAAACAAACAGCATCAGTCCAACTTGCCACAGACTGACAGATCCAAAAATGAGCTGGCAAACTTTGACAGGGCATCATCCTCTCCTGTGCTTCGTTTCTATCCCAAAACAGATGCCAACAGTTCAGTTGTTTTAACACAGCAAACTACTTTCCCATGGAGCTCCTGTCTGCAGCTGAAGAAAGTTTGGCATGTGTGAAGAAAATGGGAAGTTAATGGCCCTTACCTCACACAACACTACTTCACACAGTACAGTGGTAGACTATCCATGAAGGTTCTGGGCTGCTGACAAAAAGTGATGTAGCTTCAGACAAATAGGAGTGCCTCAGAAACTTGTACAAACAAGCATCACAGTCCTGCATAGTCTTCCCTTAAGCAAAGCACTTAACCCCAGGATGTCCCAGAGGAAATGTTCTTAAAATTAATATATATAGTAAAACGCATTGGCTAAGGTTCTGCTAAATGACAACCAGCACCAACCATATAATAATGCCAGTTTTTACCAGCAAATAATGGCCGCTAAAACCCAAAATGTTCAAGCATTAATCCAGTCCATAGTCACGGTAATTTTTTTTGGTGTTGCTGTCTGCTTATGTGGAGCGGAGCGTTACGGGTTTTAACACATAAGCCCAAGTTTATCTACTTGTGGAGAATTCAACTACGCCACCTGGGGGGGTTTCACCCAGGAAATAGAAATAAACCCCAAAGTTTGTTATTAGGTCACACAGTGTATATATATATATATATATATATATATATATATATATATATATATATTTATATATTTATTTATTATTATTATTATTTTTTTTATGTTCCTGTACGCAAACAGGGACAAGTCGTAGATTACTGGGAAACCCGCCACAGCTATAATCAGCCTCTCCTCCATTTTGCTTTGGAACTAATGTGGTCGGAACCAAAGTTTACAGGGCTGTGTTCTCTGGACTCCTCTCAAGCGGTGGGCTTCTACATTCCGATTGGTTGCTGCCCAACCGCGTCATAGCTCCTTACCATAAAGTTGACCTGATTTCAACTCTCCTCGACGCTCTCGCCGGCCAAGACGCACCGCGCCGCTCTCGCCGCTGCTCGCCGCCGGGTCACATTGAAAATGAATGACTTCCGGTCATTTTGACACTCTCGACGCGTTCGGTGTGAACACACAGTAAGAGAAGTTAAACGATCTATTTGCTACAACACAGCTTAACTCAAATACCTGAAAGAAGAGCAGTCATCAATTCCACTACTGAAGCAACCGACGGAGACACACAGGCGAAAAGACAGGCTATGATGCAACAAACGAATCGTTAGTGCCACACGAGTAATAATTAAAGGGTTAGCAGATTGCTATGTGCTAACAGCACATACCTGAAGCCACCGTCAAAACTAACAGAAAGGGGAGGACCGGATGTGACGCATCACCAGCCGCAACTAACCAGCTCTAAAATAGGCAACACTCGTCGCTGATTGGTGATCACAAGTGTCAATCACCACCACTTACCTCATTCATATGGTCACACTTAGATTAATAAAGAAGTTTGAAATCACTTTGCGGCGGTTTAATGTTTATGAACACCCCAACACTGCCTACACTGATGAAAGCGATGTTTAGATTAATATGTAAATATATTCTGCGGGCTTTCGTCTCATAAAATAAAAAAATAAAAAAAATTAAAATAAATAAATAAATAAAATACTACTAATAATAATTCTAATAAAAACACACAACTAAAATGACAGGGGTGAGAAAACAGCAGTTAAGAAAGCATCTAATCATAGCACTGATATTTGGTTCTTCAGTCCAGTCCAATCTATTGTTTTTAAAGCACTTTAAACAATAGATTGCTTTAAAGCAAGCGGCTCTCTTCCAGTGATTCTGCCTCAGTGTGGAAAGGTATGAAAGAAATCACCAATTACAAGTCACCATCCCCCAGCACTCTGGAGAATCAACACCTGGCAGACGGTCTGAACGAGTTCTATTGTAGGTTTGAAAAAACACCCCACACCCGCCCTGAACACCTCTCCACACAACCATTCACACAACCATTCACACCTCCAGCAACCCCCGTCTCCCCCACACCTGCAATTCAGATCAGCGAAGATGAGGTGCGCCAGGTCTTCAGGAAGAACAAAAGAAGGAAAGCACCAGGCCCAGACGGTGTGTCACCAGCCTGCCTAAAAATCTGTGCTGACCAGCTGGCCCCCATCTTCACACAGATCTTCAACAGATCTCTGGAGCTGTGCGAAGTCCCCTCATGCTTCAAACGCTCCACCATCATCCCCGTCCCAAAGAAACCCAAAATTACTGGACTTAATGACTACAGACCTGTGGCTCTAACATCTGTGGTCATGAAATCATTTGAAAGACTGGTTTTGGCTTATCTGAAGTCCTCCACTGGACCCTTACTGGACCCCCTGCAGTTTGCCTACAGAGCAAACAGGTCTGTGGATGATGCAGTCAACATGGGACTGCACTTCATCCTGCAGCATCTGGACAGACCAGGGACTTATGTGAGGATCCTGTTCGTAGACTTCAGCTCCGCTTTTAACACCATCATCCCGGACACCCTTCAGAACAAACTAACTCAACTCTCCGTCCCCACCTCCGTCTGTCAGTGGATCACCAGCTTCCTGACAGACAGGCAGCAGCTAGTGAGGCTGGGAAAATACACATCCAGCACTCGTACGATCAGCACTGGAGCTCCTCAGGGCTGTGTTCTCTCCCCACTGCTCTTCTCCCTGTACACTAACGACTGCACATCTAAAGACCCCTCTGTCAAGCTCCTGAAGTTTGCAGACGACACCACACTGATCGGCCTCATCCAGGACGGTGACGAGTCTGCCTACAGACAGGAGGTTAAGGAGCTGGCTGTCTGGTGCAGTCTTAACAACCTGGAGCTCAACACGCTCAAAACTGTGGAGATGATCGTGGACTTCAGGAGGAACCCCTCTGCACTCCCCCCACTCACCATCATGAACAGCACTGTGACTGCAGTGGAGTCATTCAGATTCCTGGGCACCACCATCTCCCAGGACCTGAAGTGGGACAATCACATAGACTCCATTGTGAAAAAGGCCCAGCAGAGGCTGTACTTCCTTCGCCAGCTGAGGAAGTTCAACCTGCCACAGGACTTGCTGAATCAGTTCTACTCCGCCATCATTGAATCCGTCCTCTGCACTTCAATAACTGTCTGGTTCAGCTCAGCTACCAAATCTGACCTCAGAAGACTACAGAGGGTAGTCCGGACTGCTGAGCGAATCATTGGTACAACCCTCCCCACTCTCCAAGAACTGTACTCATCCAGAGTGAGCAAAAGGGCTGGCAAAATCACTCTGGACCCCTCACATCCAGCACACTCCCTCTTTGAACTGTTACCGTCTGGTCGACGCTACAGAGCTCTGAGCACCAGAACGACCAGACACAGGAACAGTTTCTTCCCTCAGGCAATCCATCTCATGAACACTTGACATTAAAAGTGGAACATACAACACTATTATAAATTATTTATTCAACACACATACTTATTTTTTTCATTTCAGATCTGCACATATTAGACCTGTACACCATAATTGTCTATATATTGTGTTTTTGCTATTTGTACATTGCCTATTTGTAAATTATTCTTTTATTATCTGTGCCCTGTCCTGTTGCTGTCTTTCTGTTGCACTGTAGAGCTTCTGTCACAAAAACAAATTCCTCGTATGTGTAAGCATACCTGGCCAATAAAGCTCATTCTGATTCTGATTCTGATTCTGATTCTTTACAGTATTAAATACGAAAAACAGTGTCAGTGTCACTTTTAATTAGAATTAGTGTTCATATTTTTACTTGCATCTGACTACAGTGGGCTAAACAGAACTGGAGAAATGAACCAGAGAAGAATTTCATCTCATAGAAGCCCCAGAGCCACACCTCCTATGTCATCACCATGGACCAATGGTAGTTTGAAGGTATTTACCAGCAATGGGTGCATTGCAACCCAGGCTCATAGGAAATGCATGCTTGTGGTGATGTTACTGAAACACAGATATTACGTCCCTTACTGCACGTTTCGTGCCAGTTTCAAAGTGAAATGTTCTATGAATGGCACTAAATTATGCAAGGAATTGTGTCGAAAATTAGGTTTTCTTAATTGAAACTCTGGCCCTGTAAATCATAATTTGTATGGAAAGGAATAAAAGTTGTCAGAGTTTTACTGCCTCTAGTGTTCATTTTAACTGGAAACTGCAGCAATTCATACGTATAGATAATATTTTTTAGTTTTTTTTTTTTTTAGTTTTGCAGAAATGTAGGTAGAGGCATGTATTTCCAATGAGCCTGGGTAGTGTGTTCTGTATAATGATGTAACTCACTGCTTAACCACGATAGTACTACGCATACGAACTAACTAGCCAATCACGACTATTTTCGGAACATGATCACATCTCTATCGGATCTCTATCTCTAACAATATAGGACGTTTGTAAATGACATCACACGAATGTGGTGGACTAATAACTTCTGCTAATTCATCGAATCGAGATCTTTGAGAATGCTGTTGTAACGAACATGATACCTGATGACTACTTCACTGCTTTTTTGTTTGCTGTTATTTTGGTTTATTAGATGTTTGATTCTTCATGGGTTCCCTCTTACATCATACTCTGGGGTTCCCCTATGCATTTATGCAAATGTGCATGCTTCAAAAACAGCGCTTATTGAGGACATGCAAAAATACATAGATTGAAATAGATATATATATTTAAATGGAAAAGAACATATAGAATTAATTGCATGTTAGCTTGCTTGTTGTGCCCAAGTACATGGTATTTTTAAATCAAAATATCATACTAACAAGAAACTGCTACTAAACATGTAAGTTTGTGATGCTGTTTGCGAATGTTTGCTTGATCTGTGGATTCGGGAAATGCCGAATTGTTGAACTGTGTTGATAACAATGGAACTTGGCTAATGGTGCTTTTGGGAAATGAACCCTAGTGCAAACTTTTCCAGAAAGAAAGTCATATTACCAATAAAGCTGGTAAACGTGGCAATTTCACATATCCAATTTGAACATGAGCAAAATCTGTGTGAGGAAATCCTTCACACTCACTCAAAACTACTAATTACACAGATTCCTATTGAAACGAATGGATTTCACCCAACTGTAACTGGGCAGAATAAAGCTCAGTGAGAATCATATTCATATGACTAAGTCAAAAGTCTGGCTAAACAAGACTATAGACACATAGATTTCCACAACCTCAGTCAAACTCAATAAAATGGAGGTGAAGTTAGTCTGGGAGGCCAGCTGACCTGCCAGAGTTCAAGCCTCAAAGTCAGACCACAAAGCTTGGCAGGAACTTACTAAGATGAAATATGTGAGCGGTGTCAAATAGAGGAGTAATTCACCATTGCCTTACACCTGCTGTCTCCGAATCCACAGAGTGGAGCATGACTTTCTCCATGCAACAGCTACTCAGTCAAAGAATGTGCTGTATGCCCATATAATAGGGGAGTATTGTCTGTCCATGTAATTCTGGAAACAACTGCACATCCTCAGACAAATGGACTCCTCTATATCTGGATGGGAACACAATATTGGATTCGTTGTGCTTGTTACCTAATCTTTTCTTAGTGTAGGATACAATAAGATGAGTTTAATGTAATGCACTTTCAAAAATGGTCAGCTACTGTAAAATTGTTTAGTCCAATGACAACAGCGGTCAAAAAACAAGTAAGGAAAACTACTAGATCTGTTAAACATTTATCTGTAACCTCAAAGTTTCTGATACTGATGCCTAATGTCTCGGTTACATATGTAACATAAGTTCCCTTGAAGAAGGGAACGGAGACGTCACGTTGGTGACTGACGAATGGGATCTCACTTTGAGAGACCAATCTACTTAGAGTGTAAACTGAAAAATGTCGCAATTATCGCATGCCAATGCACATTGGCATGCGATAATTGCATCCAGCTGCTGCTCGTCACACCATGAGCATAAGTAGGCAGCAAGTCCAACGCATACTCAGGTTTTCGCTGAGGAGCCGAGCCAGGGACCCGGCAGCTCAGTGGTGGTACAGCGGCCGTGGCGACGGGACGTGACGCCTCCGTTCCCTTCTTCAGGAGATGAGGGTTACATATGTAACCGAGATGTTTCCCTTCAGTCGGTCACTCCGAGTCACGTTGGTGATTGATGAATGGAGGAAGCAACACTCCTTGCCAACACTATCCAGTGAGCCAACCTCTGCTTGGAGACAGCCTTTCCCTTCTGCTGGCTGTAACAGACGAAGAGCTGCTCTGAGGTCCTAAAGCTCTGCATACGGTCCACATATATGCACAAAGCACGAACGGGACAGAGCAAAGCTAGGGCTGGGTCTGCCCCCTCCGAGGGCAGCGCTTGCAGTTTCACCACCTGATCCCTGAAAGGCGTGGTGAGAACCTTGGGCACATATGCGGGCCGGGGTCTCAGGATAATGTGAGAGTCGACCTGCCCGAATTCCAGGCACGATTCGTTGACCGAAAATTCATGCAGGTCCCCTACCCTCTTGATGGAAGCCAGTGCAATTAAGAATAATGTGTTTATTGACAGAATTCTCAGCTCTACAGACTGCAACGGCTCAAAGGGGGCCCTCTGCAATGTCGTAAGCACCAGAGGGAGATCCCAAGAGGGTACAGGGTTCGGGCGAGGAGGATTTAGTCTCCTCGCACCCCACAGGAACCTGATGATCAGGTCGTGCTTCCCCAAAGACTCACCGTCTACAGGATCATGATGTGTGGCAATTGTGGCAGCATACACTTTTAGGGTGGAGGGAGACAGCCTTTGCTCCAACCCCTCCTGGAGGAAGGAAAGCACAGCTCTGATCGGGCATCTCCGGGGGTCTTCCCGGTGAGAAGAGCACCATTCAACGAACAGGCTCCACTTCAAGGTATAGGCATGCCTCGTAGAGGGTGCTCTTGCCGAAGTGATGGTGTCTACCACTGCCTGGGGTAGATCACCTAGGACCTCTGCGTCCCATTTAGGGACCACACGTGGAGGTTCCACAGATCTGGACATGGGTGCCAGAAGGTGCCCCGTCTCTGAGAAAGCAGATATTTCCTCAGAGGAATGCACCAGGGAGGGGCTGTCGCGAGGAGCACCAGTTCCGGGAACCAGGTCCGGTTTGGCCAGTAAGATGCAACTAGCAGGACCTGCTCCTCGTCCTCCCTGACTTTGCACAGTGTCTGTGCAAGCAGGCTCACTGGGGGAAACGCATACTTGCATAGACCCCGAGGCCAGCTGTGCGCCAGTGCATCCGTGCCGAGGGTTCTCCCAGTCAGGGAATAGAACAGCTGGCAATGGGCGTGTCTGGAGAGGCGAACAGGTCTACCTGTGTGGCTCTGAAGTGTCTCTGAGCCAGAATGAGCCAGTCGTCCAGGTAGTTGAGAATGCGAATGCCGTGTTCTCTCATGGGAATAAGGGCCGCTTCCACAACCTTCGTAAAGACGCAGGGCGACAGGGACAGCCCGAAGGGAAGGACTTTGTACTGATATGCCTGGCCCAGAATTGAGACATGAAAGTACGTGTCTTTCAGGTCGATCGCTGCAAACCAATCTCGGGGACGGATGCATTCGAAAATGCATTTCTGCGCTAACATTTTGAACGGCAGCTTGTGAAGGGCCCTGTTCAAAGCTCGCAGGTCCAAGACTGGTCGTAACCTGCTGCCTTTCTTGGGAACAATGAAATAAGGGCTGTAAAACCCTGACCTTATATCGGCTGGAGGGACCAGCTCTATCGCGTCCTTCGCCAGCAGGACTGCGATTTCTGACCAAAAGACAGGAGCATCGCTGGTCAGCACGGAGGTGAACTGGATGCCCCTGAACTTGGGGGGATGCTGGGTGAACTGAATCGCATAGCCGAGTCTGACGGTCCGAATGAGCCAGCGAGACGGACTGGGAAGCGCTAACCAGGCCCCCAGAAACCGTACAAGCAGGAGCAGAGGGACAACAGACGTACCCACGGTGGAGCAGCGTGGCGGAGGGCAGGGACCCATCTCGGAAGGCATCGCGTCCCGAAGCGGGGTCTGGGTGTGTGGTGCAACACCTACCTGGCTCCGCGGTTGGGCAGGGAGCGCAGGACAAGGCATAGCCTCCTTGAACCGGGCCCTGCTGCGCATTGGCGACAGAAGAGGGGGATGAGACTGGTCAGGCATAGTGTAGCACAATGTCATCCATGCCCTCTTGGGACCCAGAGATGGTGGAAACTGCTCTTGAGCAGGTGAAGCAGCCACGGCCAGTCGGCGTGTGAAGGCAGCAGTGGGCCGCTGTTGCAGGATATGTATAATTGCCTCCGTCTGCTTCTGGGCATCCGAGAATTGTTGGGCAAAGCTCTCGACTGCATCGCTGAAAAGGCTGGCTTGGGAGATAGGGGAGTCGAGAAAATTATATTTAATAATAATAATAATAATTTGTTACATTTATATAGTGCTTTTCTGGGTACTCAAAGCACTTTACATAGAAGGGGGGAATCTCCTCATCCACCACCAGTGTGCAGCATCCACCTGGATGATGGGACGGCAGCCATATTGCACCAGAACGCCCACCACACACCAGCTTATTGGTAGAGAGGAGAGAGAGTGATGAAGACAATCAGTGTATGGGGATTATTAGGAGGCCATGATGTTCAGAGGCCAATGGGCAAATATTTATCGGTCTCCCGCATATCCGCCAAGTTCAGCCAGAGATGGCATTCCTAGACGACCAAAGTGGCCATCGTCTGACCGAGGGAGCATCAGCCTCCTGCATCAGCCCTGGGTCAGAACTACCCTCATGCAACTCCTTTAATGCCTTGCCCTGATATACCTGCAGGAGTGACATAGCGTGGATGGGAGACGAGTGTTAGCCCTCCAGGTGGAAGCGCTCCTCGGACACAACTGCATCGCAACCGCGCGCTCCACCGGGGGGACTGCCTCATAACCCCTGGCTGCCCCACCATCGAGGCTAGTGAGGGAGGAGGGGGCACCAGACCAGTTTCAGGCAGAAAAAGGTGCCTTCCATGACCTGGTTACCTCTTCATGCACTTCCGAGAAGAAAGGCACCGGGGCGGGGGGCTGAGAACCAGCCCGGGCTGACACGAGATACCAATCATCCAACCTCGACGGCTCAGGACACAGTGGCTCTCTTCACTCGAGCCCGACCGCCTTGGCAGCCCGGGAAAGCATAGCTGTTAATTCTGGGTCAGGCTCGGACAATGCTACTCTCCCCGAAGGGGGCAACGCAGCCGAGTCCTCATCCCCAGACTTATGCTCACCCTCTGATGCCACGATCGACATCTGGTCATCCGGAGGCGCTAGGCGGACCCCCATACGAGGAACCGACACGTTCACCCGGAAGCTCCACAGCTTGCGGCATGCTAGAGGAGTGGGGGGCCCACGGAGATTCACTCGGCGGGTTTGCCCCAATATAACCCTCAGGCTACCCTGACTATTGACCAAAGTAGCTCCCTTCTGCAGACCAGAAGAGCGACTAGATCGAGGCATAGGTAAGGGGACTCCACCATTTTTGATGTACCGGAGTCTCAGCCTCAACGCCGCGATGGCCATGCCGCTACAGTGACAGCATGACTCATCCACGAAGGCTGCCTCAGCATGCTCAATGCCCAAACACGTGATGCAGGGATCGTGACCATCATCCGGCGCCAGGAAACAACCGCATCCAGAAGCGCACGGGTGACACGCCATCTTTAGAAAGACGCATCATAGTCTTTACAAAGACGCATCCGTGTATGCTCTTTTAGGGAAATTAGCTCTTTTAGTGCTGAGGCACACAGGGGAACCACCGCTGCAGCGCTGTCACACCAACACCGGTCAAAAAAGCCTCTTCCCAGAGCACTTGTTGACTCGTCAGAAATCACTCTCAGACTAAAGGCAGAGCAGAACAATAGAACCGCTCGGCTCCGAAGCGAAAAGCCGAGTTTGCGTTGCACCTGCTGCCTACTTATGCTCGTGCTGTGACGAGCAGCAGCTGGATGCAATTATCGCATGCCAATGTGCATTGGCTCGTTTAGTTTACACTCGAAGTAGATTGGTCTCTCGAAGCGAGATCCCATTCGTCGGTCACCGACGTGACTCGGAGTGACCGACTGAAGGGGAACAACAATTTTCAATGATTTTAAAATATAGAGTCCAAATTTTGAACATTCAATTATTTTATTATGGAGAGTTTAGTTAAAACTCTGGCAATTTGTTAATACCTAGAATATCAAAATCAACTGCGGGCGGCAGATCCTTTTCCTATTTAGCGCCCAAACTCTGGAATAATCTACCTAACATTGTTTGGGAGGCAGACACACTCAGATTAAATCTAGATTAAAGACCCACCTCTTTAACCTGGTTTACACATAACACACCAATATGTTTCTAATATTCAAATCCATTAAAGGATTGTTAGGCTACGTTAATTAGGTCAACCGAAACCGGGAACACTTCCCATAACACCCGATGTACTTGTTACATCGCAAGAAGAATGGCATCTACGCTGATATTAGTCTGTTTCTTTCTTATTCTGAGATTACCGTAGCCACTAGAACCAGTCTGTATCCAGATCAGATGGTCACCGTCATCTGATCTGGATACAGATCAGATGTATCTCGCATCTTGCGCATCTTGCGAAAAAGTTCCCAGAGGTACGTTTTCGTCATGAGACCAGGGGTGCATTTCCCAAAAGAATTGTTAGCTAACTATGGTCATTAGTTCCATTGAACTCTATTGGTAACGACAGAATTTGCGACCATATTGCTTTTGGGAAACACACCCCAGGTTGGTTGTTTTGGACCTTATTGACTTTCAGTATATTGACAAAAACTTTTTTTGTGGTCCACAGAAGAAAAAAAAAGGTAAACTTTATGATTTACACAGTTAAACAGTTTTGAGATATTTGATCTCAATCGCAAAATGGTAATTATGAGTTCAAACATCAGGTTTCTAAAGGAAGCAGCCAAGGAGTGAATCTCAATTCCAAAACAACGGACTTCTCCAAATTCAACCCAGATCAACCAGAACAAACACACCATGTGTATTTGGGCCACATTTGCACTTTGGATGCACTTGGCTCAAATTCAGATGACATGCTCTAGGTTTCGACAAAAAGAATTTATACATGTTTTTAAGTATGGTCCTGAAGAGAGCCAGTCTGTGTTTTGGAACAAGATGTTTACACCACCACCCATTATGACAGTGTATTGCTGTCTTTTCCACAAACCACCAAACTTCATCACACTAAGCCTTTCTTGGGAATTTTTTTTTTTTTTTCCCCTAGATGTTCTTCATAACAATGTTTTTGCCTCCAAAACTTTACTTTTTTTCAGACGTTGCTCTTTCATAACTCCGGTGACGTAATGTTGGAGTTGTGGAATTATTACTATGAGAATATTAGCAGATAAACATAAAATAAATATGAGATTGTTGATATGCTTTTACATTTTAATTTTATAATTAATGTGGAGAGTATTGCTCATATAATATTTTAATCATTACTCCAGTCTTCAGTGTCACATGATTCTTTAGAAATCATTCTAATATACTCTTTTGCTGCTACCTTTTTTTGTTTTGTTTTGTTTTTCCCCATGATTCTTTGATGAACATAGTTCAAAAGAACAGCCTTTATTTAAGTTACTTTTTTTCACTTTTGATGAATTTAATGCATCCTTGCTGAACATAAGTATAAAGAAAATTAATAACAATAATAATAATCTTACTAGAGAAAGTCTGGGAAGCAATAGACGTAAAAAGCCTCAATTTGCCATGAGTTTAATGTCACTGCTGTCAAGAAATATAAATTGAAACATTAAAGTGATTTTCTTTTCTAAAGCTGTATGCGCTACAAATACAGGTGTCTTTTAAAAGCTTTTTGGAGTATTTATCGTCATTTTATGGCCAGCAGAGGTGTCATTTAACAAGAAATCACAAAAACAATAGCAAAATTTGCCTCCCAAGGTCACCAGACTGTTCTCCAAATACAACAAACTTTATGCTTCATTAGAGCATTTAAACTAACATGTAGTTACACTTGGCTTGGCCGAGACAGTAAATAATTCAGGTTTGTTTATGGACAGCGACTCCAGACTGTTTTGACGTGATATTCACTGTTTCTTTGTATTACAAAGGACGTGACCTTTTAATATTCACATGCCTCAGTGAATAACCAACTCAGTTGTTCCTGCTGTAAGCAGAAGCTGAAACAAAGGCAAGCAGCATAAACTGAAACACAGAGACCTACTGGCATCCTGCGTAGCTGCCTCACACTCTGCAGAATCATTTAACTCAGCCTGGGAGTTGCAAAAAGGCAGCATGGGAGTTCCCTGGGACGGCAGTTTTTATACGGCCCCTCCGTGAAGCCGTTTCAGTGACCCGATCAGCCTGACAGCTCACGGAGGCTTGTAAAAACTAGTACACAGAGGAAAAGGAAAGATGTTTTTCAAATTTTCAGTTATCTGGAACTATTTAATGTGTTGCATTTAAACATTTTCATAAACATGCATCTTTTAGGTATGCAGATAACATCAAAAGTCTTTTATAACAGGCTGTGATTTCTTATATCATAGAGGCACATATATTATTAGTGAGTCATCTTTTTTTTTTTTTTCAGCAGGTTTTGCGTAATAATCCTCCAGTGCAGTTCAGGCCGACTCACATGGCACAGGCACATGTCACACTTCCTGCTTTTGTGCCTCATCTAGTGGATCAAACAGGGGAGACACAACTGTGATTGGTCCATTTTCTCTGTACTGCTTGCATAGAAATGTGGACACATACTCCACAATATACTTCAATGCATATAACACTGCATATAAGTGTTAGTACTGTATGTTTAGACTGGTCTGATTGTATTCTGCTTACATTTTATTTCACATACAGTATGTATATTCAGTAATTCATGATATTTATTCTGCTGTGCTTCTATTGTACATAAATTATTGTATACTTAAGAATAATTTTATAAAATACATAACAGATTAATAGAATAAACACTACTGTTCCAAGGTTTGGGGTTGGTAAGTGTTTTTTTTTTTTGTTTTTTTTTAGTTAATATTTTTTGAAAGTTATGCTTCGTAATTATGTTTTTACACAAACAAAATTGTATTGCTCAAATGTTGACTTATAATGGAAATCTTCAAGTATGAAAAGTTTATTTATTTACTTACTTACTTATTTTTAAAGAGAGTTTCTCACCAAGGCTGCATTTATTTGATCAAAAATACAAAAAATAACAGTAACACTGTGAAATATTGCAGTTTAAAATGACTGTTTTCTATTATAATATATTTTTAAATTTAATTTCTTTCTTTCTTTCTTTCTTTCTTTTTTTCTTTCTTTCCTTGGTGACTGCAAAAGTTTATAAAATAGAAATTATTTTAAATGGAAATCTTTTGTAGCATTAAAAAATGTCTTTACTGCCAATTTTGATCAATTTATTGCATCCATGCTGCATAAAATATCAGTTTCTGAACGAGTCCATAGTGGTTCCTTTAAGATACATACCTAAAGTGTACAAATATTAGTACCTAAAAAGTACAAAAGTGTACATTTGAAAAGTCTTTGTACCTGTATCTGAGTGTGCAAGTGTGGCCCATTCATTGTGTTGTACTATAAATTACAAACACCTAGTGATAAATATAACAATTCACTATAATATTTGATTTCTTTGTCGGAAAGCACAATCCATAATAACCCTGTTGCATTAATTTCTGCTTAATAAATGACATTGTGTGGACAGCTGTGCTAGACATCCAGAATCTATCCATAGATTCTGCTTTTGTTCCTCTTATGTAAGTTGATTTGGATAAAAGTGTCTGCTGTATATCAGTTGCAAATTTAGGAGCACATCATCAGACTCGGCCGTTTGGGGTCAGCTGGAGATCATGGACGAGGACGTGGTGCAGGAAACACCTTAGGAGCAGCTGGGATCCAACATCCCACTGGAGCTTTACGGCTCAAATAAGCTGAATACCATATGCTGGTTCACCATATTGAAAACTCACTGACTTTCACATCCCAGAGAGCTTGGCACTTTCTATCAAGGTCAAAATATAAGGCTCTGAGAGTCTGACATTTTAAAGTTTAGAGCAATTTGATTAGTTTGTTTTGGTAAAACACATTCTTTTTAACTGTTAGGAATTGCATTTGGGAATTTTCAGACCTTTGGGAATACTTAGGTGGACTTACTGTGTATGCAATCCAGCTTTTTCCGAATATTAACTAGGTTAATTAAACTCATCCACCATATGGCTTCTGGTACTTCAAGAGAATGAATCCTGATGTTTCGAGTGAAATCCATGGATGGTATGTAGCTTTTGGCATGACGTTACCTCAAGCAGCAATGAATATTTCTCTCTGCAGCCTGCAGATCTCAAAATAACAGAGCTCCAATGAAAATATTGTGATATATTTCATTTCAGATATCTTACCCTATGGTGAACTCCCAGAAGTGTGAAGGATGGAACATCGAGCGCCGCTTTAGATCGCAGCCGCGGTCTCCTTTAAAACCCAGAAAACACGTTTTGTTCTGAATTCTCAGTATTTTTGCT
This sequence comes from Spinibarbus caldwelli, assembly GCA_039654775.1. Classification (NCBI taxonomy): domain Eukaryota; kingdom Metazoa; phylum Chordata; class Actinopteri; order Cypriniformes; family Cyprinidae; genus Spinibarbus; species Spinibarbus caldwelli. Next base: position 23,384,621 of record CM077267.1, read on the forward strand.
TTCTCGTGTAACTTTAAAACCTCAGAATGAACTATGCTGACATCACAGCGTTTCATTATGCGGTTATTCCCCTCAGAGCAGACCCAGCGCTTGTAATTGGTCGCTCCATTTCGGCGCTGTTTAACTCCAGCGCGCCATTCGCTTCGCATAAGACCAGACCGAATAGATTAAGAAGTTGCTCCTTAAGAAGCTTGAGAAATGTGGAATCTCACGGCAGAGGAGGGAGTCTGACGCGGAAGAGGGAGAAGACAGAACATAGAAGAGCAAACGATGATTTGAAGGTTACGGAGTTCAACCAGGAGTTGATGCTCTCTAATTAAGTCAGCTGGGACCGTGAAGCCGAACACATCATCCACTTTTCTGGGTCAAACAGAATGGCTAAGAAGTGCTTTATGCAAGACATCCAAAGTAAATCCTAAATGTTTCATATTTGTTTGACACCAAATGCAGCAATTCAAAATATACCTACTCTCATGCAAGGCTTTGAGATAGTTTTGCACACCATGAACCTATAACTGCTAGCTCTACTATATTCTGTGCTTTGATTCAGGACTTACAAGTGCCAAGAGTACACATTAAAGTGGTAGAAAACTCAGAGACATTAAACGTCCTTACTTAAATGCAGATGCCAATGCATTGCAACCACTGCGGTGGAAGAAAACTGTAAGTGGAAGAAGACATTTTATGATAATTACAATGAATTGGACTAGTGTAATGAAACTGTGCATTCATGTTTTTTCATCCTGAAGCGTTGAAGAATTTGTTTCAAGACTGAGTTCTAAGGTATAGTCAAGTGCTAAAAACGAGCCTTAGCATTATCTTATGGTGAACGAACAACACTTCATTGTTTAGTGATATTCAGCTGATTCAGCACAAGCAGCAATCAACTGCATTTTGAAAATGCCAGACTCACTGGCCACATATGATGTTTTTCACTCCAAATATCTTGTAAAAGAATCCATTAAATCCGGGGTTAAATTTATGTGTTCTGTTGTAGTTCTGTTGATTTTCTGGCAAACAACAACAACAAAAAAAAAGTGTCTAGTTTGAGCAAATGTACTTTCAGTTTTTAAAGTGCTTATGATGTTTGAAGATAAACCACCATCAAAAGAGAAGATACATGGCTGAATTATACCCAGGTGATCTTCAGTGAATTCACCTTGTTTTGTGGATATATTTTATTAGTTTGTATGGAGTAGAGAGCTAAAGTTGCAAATAGTCAGTAAACACAGGCTTATAGATCAATGTTACAAAGCATGTCATAAAATCAGAACTACTTCAAACAATTGACTTTCTAAAGTGGTCATAATAGGGATTATTCAAGATGAGGATGTTATTAATTTGCTTAAAAAAAATATATATATATATATATATATATATATATATATATATATATATATTTTTTTTTAAGGTAACACTTTATTGTACAGTGTCCTTGTTACACGTTACATAAACTTACTAGTAATTAGTTGTTATCATCATTGCTACCAGTAAAATAATTATTTGTACAGCAGTGTTAGTTACACTATGATATTTAATGGTTTCAGCAAGCAAAAATATTAAATGATAACACATTTTTTAAATATTTAAATATTCAGGACACTAAGAGCCCTAAAAATGTGTTTGATCAAATAAATAAGTAAACAAACAAACAAACAAATAAACAAACCAAAACAAGTACACCTTAAAATTTCTTTAACCAGTAAAAATGTTATTAGTTATTCCTGTTACCTTTACTGCTATTACAATAATTATGTAATTATAAATTAGTTACACTATAATAACAATAATTACCCATTTAATGGTTTTGGTAAGCATAATGATAAGCACATTTTAGAAATGTTTGAAAATTCAGTGCTCAAATAGATAAGTAAGTAAGTAAATAAATAAATAAATAAATAGTTTGTTACTCTATAATAACAATAAATAATCATTGTTAGCACAATGATCGAATTATGACACATTTATGAAATTATTGAATATTCAGTGCTACAAAAGCTCTAAAAAAATTACATTTCTAAATATTCAGATTTATTTCAAAATAGCATTTCAAAGGAGGGTAAAAAGTCAATTTTCACAAATGCTTGTTTTCTTTAGAAATAGTTTTGTTGGTTTTTTAAACACAAAGTTCAAAATTGTATTAAATGCATGTTTGATGTATCAAATTAACTAATTAATCGACCAATTATTGCATTCTGTTTTTATTTGATTATTTTCATGAATTAATTTTATCCTCCAAATTCTAACTCCAATATCATACTTTGAAATAGCTTCAGTATAATAAGTAAAAACAAAAATCGGTTACACTTTATTTTAAGGTGTCCTTGTTACAGTGTAATTATACATGTAAGTACTGAGTAATATTAATTAACCACATACTTACTATATGGTTAGGGTTAGGATTAGGGCTTCGTTTAGTGTTATTATGCATAATTTATTGTTATTATAATAGCAAGTACATGTAACGTGTAACAAGGACACTGTGCAATAAAGTGTTACCCAAAAATCACATGGGCATTAATGCAGGAACAAAAGCAAGAAGTAAATTATGGAGGAAAAACAAAACAAAACAAACAACAACAACAAAAAACCAATAAAATTCAACCAACATTATTAAAGTAATAATTGTAAGGTTGGGGCGAATTGTCACATCATTATTAAATGTATTTTAAAAGACCTTTAACAGTGTGCCGGGCAATTGTCAAGCACTCCAGCAGTGCTGTACCAGTAGGAGGCAGCAGTCTTTATTGTATCAGACAGCTGAGGCCTCCAGAGGCATGAGACAGACAGATGTGTTGAATGTGTGTGCATGTATTGAGGATCTTCTTGCAGCAGACTAAGCGCTTTTAGGGGGCACTATCGTGTTTGTTTATAGCAGTGAGATGGAGGTGTAATTAAATGGGTAAACTACACCATGCTCCCATTAGTATTGATCCACTGCTGTACGGTTACACCTACAAAGTAGCCCCTTGCCGGCAGGGGAAAGGAGTTTTATGTTTCCTCCAATCGGCAGCTTTTTTATGTTTAATGGATACATTTTATCCAGTGGATATAATCGTAGCTGAGAGACCACCCAGAAGAGGGACTGTTAAAATGGCAGGTTAGCAGCTCTCATGCCACAATAGCTCAACGCTGAAGAGTCACATGCTCGCTTATCATTAAATGAGGATGTGTGCGATGTGATGGACAACATCAGCTCAGCTATTGTAATGACTATCAATGTGTAATCTGGGAAATGACACCTTTGTAAAGCAATAATCATAGATTTGTGGTCTAACGGTAAAATCTGACAGAAAGTTGCAGGTCAAAAACGCTATTAGTATCGCTGATCTTCCATAAATAGCATAGCACTAATTTAATCTTAATGGATCCAGATGCAGTATAAAAGGCTTTTTTAAAACCATGAATGGGTTTATGTGGAGACTAAAATGCCATTCCTTTAACTGTTTACTTTTGCAGACTAAGAATTCAATAATAATAATAATAATAATAATAATAATAATAATAATAATACTTATTATTATTATTATTATTATTATTAGCCTGCACTAACCAGTAAAATATTAGTTACCATTGTTATCATTATTTTTACCAGTTCTGTAATTTTATGTAATTACACATGAGTTAAACTATAATATTAATTAAAAACCATTATTTAATGGTTTAACAAAACAATTGAATAACAATACATTTTGGAAATTTTTGAATATTCAGTGCTATTCAGTTGAATATTCAGTGCAGTAAAAATGCATCTAATGTATTAATAATTAAACTGAATTAAAACTGAATTAATTAAGTGATGGAGTATTTCATTAACTGTTTTTAATTTGTTTAATTTTTGAATTAATTTTATCCTAAACTCAAACTGCAGTATCATATATGGCAATAGCTGCTGCTGTATGTTATAACGTAAACACTATGTGCACACTAATATTCAGTATAATAATTGTAATCCCAGCAAACATTATGGCTTTTGCATGAGTAAAAACGGACTACTTATGTATATGATACATTTATGATGCTTTGGCATTCTTTTTGAAGCTTGAAAGCCTCAGTCCCCATGGGGGGCTAATTGCATGGAAAAGAGCAAACAGTAAAATTCCCCCTTTGTGTTTCAAAAAGAAAGCAAGTCATACAGATTTGGAACAACACTTATATAAAGAATTGGGCCTCTTTGTACTTGCATACACTTTGCCATTTATACCTGCCTATGTGTAACGGAGGCCAACTAGGAAGAGCTTTGTGAGTAAATTTCCCTCTTCTGGCCTCAAGAGGTGCGCTAGCAATGCAGCAGCTGTGGTTTTCAGCATCCTTGTTAGCCTAACCACCTCCCATAATGGAGATGTCAGTTCGAATCCGAGGGTGTTCCACAAGGCTCTGTTCTGGGTCCTCTAGTTTTTCTATTTTTATTAATGATTTACCTTTAATAGATTAAAATTGTTCTGTACATATTTTACTATTGACCTTTAAATGACAATAAATAATTTTATTTATTCATTTATTTATTTATTAATACGTAAACTGTTATGTTTAAAATGTCTAAAATGGGAAGTTAATTTCTTATGTTCATATACTGTATGTACTTAAAATGAATCTTATACAGCTTTCTTCTAATTAGCTTTTGTCTCTCTATGTGTTTATTATTTTTCCATTCACTCCTCATAAGTTATAGTCCAAATTCATAATGTCAGCAGTCTAATTGATGCAAACAAGCATTTTTACACTTGCTCTGTATTTATGAGTTAAGACCACACCATAGTGAACACTTCTGGCAGCACTCAAGATGCAAATGACTGTGGATTTAGACATGCTGCTGATCTGTCGCTCTAGGGCATCTGTACTGTATCTTATTACCCACAATTCAGAGCAGACTATATCCATGTAAAAGTGGATAGCCTACATTTTCTTCTCTCCTCCTCAGTTTTTAAAGTTTGTTATAGCAGTAAGCAAGAAGCTGAGCGGAGATACTTGACATTGAAGACCCTTGTGATTATGCTCCACATTATAACATCACTTGGACCCCATTTTTTTTTTTTTTTTTTTTTTTTTACACAACCAAACTGGATGGTGTACTGACTAACTCAAAAAAAGGACAAAAAAACACAAAAGTGCACCATAAAAGTAGTCTGTAGACTTGTGTGCACTCATTAACTGATAATGTTCTTCTCCACTGCGGCTTTCAAATTGTTTTCCAAACTGAAAAATGGCACCATTAGTTTAGAAAAGGAAAAGTCCTTACACAAAGCTATGCTATGGCTTCAGAAGACTTAGAATGTACAATCTCAAAAATAAAAGCTAGATTACAGGGTTTTGCCATAGGTTTGTGAAGTCACTGAAGAAACATTTTGAGTTCCCTAAAGAGCCTTTTAGTGAACAGCATTTATTTTCTTATAGTTCCCTAAAGAGCCTTTTAGTGAACAGCATTTATTAATACAGTTTAATAATTTTAAGAACCATTTACCACTATAAAGACAAGATGGAACCATCAATGCCAAGAAATAACTTTTATTTGTATTTTTTAAAATGTATTTATTTTTTCAAGTCACAATGTATTGGAAGTGACAACAGATTTTTTATTTATTTTTTATTGTTTGTAATGTACATCTGAGTGAAACAGATTGTCGGAAAAGAAAGAAAACGTAGAGCGGGGACTTTATCCTTCGGTTGTTGACTGGATGGAGAGAGATATCAATGCATGCTTTCAATCAATTAAAAGAAAGGGGTGGGGTTTACCCAGAATAAATTACTGGAGAACTCCAGCATCCGTCTGATATTTTCACCAGAAGATCTACTTAGATTAAAAATTATGAGAGTTTTATAAATGTTTTTATATATGTTTGAAGCTCAAACATTTTGCCTAACTTCTCATTTTATGTTTAACAGAAGAAAGGAAGTCATTTTGGTTTGGAACGACATCAGAGTAATTTTTTTTTTTTTTTTTTTTTTTTGGAGAAAACTATTCCTTTAAAAGTAAAATGTCATCATTTGTTACAGTAATTGGTGTAAACAGGCAAGAAATAATGAAGATATTTTCTGCAGACTTTTGCCATATTTCTTCTACTTATATTTCCTCAGGCATTGCTACAGGAGCACTGTCTCTTGAGGGCCCCCTATAGGGCACTTCTGCAAATGAATATCATATGCTATCCCCCAGAACTCTGTCTGGCGGATTGCTTATTCTGTTTGTCAAAAGTTTAAGCTGATGCAATGAACTTATTTTGACCTTTTCTGTTTGCCAACAAAAAAAACTTCTACAGACTCAGTGCTCTTTTGGGAAAGGTCTGACTTCTTTACTTCTTGTACATGCTGCATTTTTCAGGGAATCGGCCAGAGCTGGAATATGAATGATGTTATTCCCACACAAAAGTAGATTTTTATTGAAGAAACACACACTGGTTGCACTAGTAGCTTTTGATCGGGACTCAGGGCTTCATCGCAGAGCCCAGATGAAAGCAAAAAAGGCCGTTTAATGAACAAATAATAAAGCCTTTCAGAAGTTCCCACTGGAGCTGTCTGAACGCACTGTTACAAATGCCACTTTTCTGCTCCTCACATGCACTATTTGAAATGATTAGGATCCGTGGTGAAGGCACATAATGAAAAATTAATTGCATCAATCTTTTCATTGTTGTGAGCGAAACAGCTCATTTACAGATGGTCATTCCCCACCTGCTCAGCCAACCGGCGACAGCTGAGCCTAGTGCTGCTGTGCATGCCAATGATACACACACACACACACACACACACACACACACACTCAACATGACTGCATCTCTAAACGCTTGAGACTTTTCTTCAAACACACTCTGGTAAGTAAGCACAGCAATAGCACTAGTAATGAGAGCAGTAGGGTAAGAGTAAAACAGACCAGTACTTATCAGAGACTCATGGGAAGGTTGTGTAAGAAGCATGCCAACACTATGCGACAAAACTGCCCTGACGTTGGTAGAATGTACTGTAATGTGTGAACCATGCAATTCTGAGATATTACATCAAACGTGTGAAAGGGATGAAAAAAATTGCATGCCTCATTCCATGCATAATACAATAAAGGCACAAATCCAATGTACTTTGAAGCGAAATCATATTAGATAAGTTAGATGAACATGTTATTTAGCTGCTTCCATTTTGCATACAATTCTGTTTCCATGTGATTTTCTCATAATTTCTTAACATTGTAACACATCATTTAGAGTCTTTCTGCACCAAGGCAGAGACAAATGCCAATAATTTTACTCCATTTTATAAATTTTTAAACGCATAGAGTTGACTACATTTGTCGAATTCAACCATTCTCTGCAATGCTACAAAAAGTTATTGTTAGAATAACAGAATTATTCATGAGAACTATTATTAAGAATTATTATATATTAATAATATATTAGAAATATTATTAATGTTAGAATACATAATGTTACTATTAACGTTAGAACACATATTATTGTTAGAATAGCAATCAAGCAAATAATTATATTTAATTTATGGGAAATACACATTTAAATAAATAATTAATTAAATTAAATAAACTTTTTTTTAGTGCTGGGAAACGATTAATCGTGATTAATTGTGTTACGAATCCTGTGCCTGCCCTTCCGTTCACTCTACATCAGAGGTCACTCTTCAGTTACATTGACTTTCATACTACACAGACTGTTACACTCACACTGGACTTCAGTTCCCACAATACATTTCACCCTAATCACATGCTCACCTGTGACCAATCACGCTGCCTATTTAATACCAACTCAGTTCCAGTTCAAGCTGCCGAGTATTGCTTAGCGTTTATCACAGTCATTGCTGATAGCTGCTTTACGGAGCCCACTTAGTAGTCTTAGTCTTGCCTTGCCTGTTTTCTCGTGTTTTAATTTCTTGCCCGTGTTTCTTGGATTTACCCTTTGCCTTGCCGTTTGGACTCTGTTTGCCCCTGTTTGGATTATTGCTCGTGTTCTCGGATTACCCCTATTGTCAAGCCTTTTGGATATTGTTTGCTGATCGACGACTCACGCATGCTCTCGGAATACTCTTGTGTCTTGCCCTCGACATGTCTGTCTACTGATGTTTGACCCTGCCTGTGTTTGACCATGTTTTTGAATAAAAGTTTGCAAATGGATCCACACGCCTCATGTCTCGTCGGCTCCGTTACAAATTGCATCCAAAATAAAGTTTTTATATAATATATGTGTGTGTGCTGTGTATATTTATTATGTATAAACATATATAAACATAGCATTTTTCTTAAAGATATACACGCGTGTGTGTATTTAAATATAAATAATAAATATACACAGTGCACACACATATATTGTGCACAAAAAACTTTTATTCTGGATGTGATTAATCGCGATTAATCATTGGCCAGCACTACTTTTTTTTTTTTTCAAAGCTGAAAAAAAAAAAAATAAAACTGAAATAAAATCTAAATATTAGATGAAAAACCTAAAAACTAAATTAAATAAAATGTTGCCTTGACAAACAAAACAAAAAGGAAAATTGAGTTTAAGTTGAAATAAAATTATTAAAACCTAAACCTTTTTACAATTTAAAATGACAAAAAATTTAAAACTTGAATTTATTGAAACTAAAGCAAAAATTACAGTTAAATAGAAATATAAAAAATGACAAAAGCACATAAAATTACTCAAATTTAAACTAAAATGAAAACTGAAAATATAAAAATAAAAGCTAATAAAATAATTAAAAAAGTTATAATAATATAAAATAATACAAACAAATAATATTATATAAATGATAAAAAAAACAAAAAAACAACAACAACAACAACAACCAGGCCGCAAAAAATTGCAAACTTCATGAGAATAAAACAGCTCATATTTGAAAATAAATAATTAAAAACACACAAATAAACACAAAAATAAAATGAAATAAAATAAAATAAAATAAAAACGCAATAGTTATAGAGATATAGAATGAAATATGTACCCTCCCAGGTCCACTCCAGCATTAAAAGCACCTATTAAGGTAATCGCAATCATTTACTTGACTCTTTGGTTCACTATTGCACATATCGTCATTACCGAACGAGTCTGTGTACTCACCGGCAGACACTGGGTCCAAACCCCAGGTGCTAGCCTGCTCAGGCACTGATATTGCCCTGGCTAGAGATGCGTGTTTGATCCCCTTGTGAGGCGGGCAGATGGCTTCCTTTGTGTAGCCATAGCTGTTATTAGCCATGACTCTCATCCATATGTTCCAATGGAAGGGCAGCTGGCCCCGAGATGAATTTTTTTAAGCAGGTATGCTATGACTCTATCTGCACTCAGTGTTCCCCAACGTGTCACCAACGGCAATGTCAATGCCTTGTCTACTTCATTTACTGGCTTTGCTGATGCCATCATTGAAGTTATACATCCTGACTTACTGTAGACCGGGGCGTTTTTGCAATCGTGCTACTGTGAAGGTCAAGGATGGGTTATGGAGAGGACACATCTGTAAATTTTACACAGCTGAAGATGATAAATGCACCGCAACAGGAAGTACGTGGCTTCTTGGACAAACCGGCGCAGGCAGAAAGAGTCTTTCTGCTCATGCTAATGTTACGAGTCCAGGGAAGTGCTGACATGAGTTACGCTTCAGCCAGTGCACTGAATACAAAAGCAAACATGCAGAGTTTTAGATGGGCAGTGACTTGCCATGAATGAAAATCAATGATTCTTGAATACCGGGACAAAACAGGCCACTAAACTGAAAAATTAAAGTCTGGATTGATTAACATAAAATGTTAAGAAGTATTCAACTTCATTTTGGTGTAACCTCTCACTACTTCTTCTATTTTCTCACATATTGTATGTTTTTCCATTGCTGTAACTCAATATGTCAACAAAATAATGTGTTCTGTCATGTCAAATATTTATTATACATATTGACAATTCTAGCATTCATTTTGATTAATAATGAATTGAGAATAAAAAATGTTTCCAGCGATCTATATGAGCTACATATACTGAATAAAATATGAATTGACAGCTGACAGTGTTGATAAAATAACCATATTTTGGATAGCAGATACCTATAGAGTGCTGCAGGGATGATGTATTTAGGTGATTGCTGAACAGGTAAACTTATCGACGCACTAGTTTGCTTTCACAGCATCATTGCGTTTATAATCTAGCTCCTGCAAACTATTCTATTTCAAACTTTCAGGGAAAATAAAGAATGAAAGAGTTATCAGGAGCTTAATAGCAGTGATGCTAAAGTTATTCTACTGCCATGCAATTCGTTTATAGTCTACTTTTAAATGTTTTGGTTTAAAAGAGTACTGTTCAAAAATTTGGGCTCATTAAAATTTTGTTGTTGTTGTTAGAAATGTATAATTTTCTTTAGGAAGGATGCATTAAATTAAATTAAAAGTGATTGCTACTTGCCCTCAGACCATTGAAGATGTAGATGAGTTTGTTTCTTCATCAGAATTGTAGAAATGTAGCGTTACGTCACTTGCTCAGCAATGGATGCTTTGCAGTGAATGGGTACCGTCAGAATAAGAGTCCAAACAGCTGATAAAAACATCACAATAATCTACAAGTAATCCACACCACTCCAGTCCATCAGTTAACATCTTGAGAAGCAAAAACCTGTGGAAGCCAGTTTCCGCCACAAAATAAAAAATAACAAAGTTAATTCAGTCTTTTATCTAACAATTCTGACTTTTTTTTCTCAGAATTGCGTGATATAAACTGCAAGTTATAAAGTCCGAATTGTGTGATAGGAACTCACAATTCTGAGAAATAAAGTCAGAATTGTGAGATATAAACTTGCAATTGTAAGAAAATATCAGTATTTTTTTCTACTCAGAATTAGACTTTATAACTCGCAATTGCAAGTTTGTAGCTCACAATTGAGAAAATATGTCAGAATTGTAAGGAAAAAGAACTGCGACTTTATATTCTACAATTCTGATTTTATAACTCCTAATGATGAGTATATATCTCACAATTCTGAGGAAAAGAAGGCAGAATTGTGAGATGTGAACTCGCAATTGCCTTTTTTTTAGTGCTGATTAATTGTGATCAATCACATCCAAAATAAATGTTTTTGTTTACATAATGTGTACTGTGTATATTTATTGTGTGTGTTTGTGTGTGTATATGTAAATACACAGTATGTTTTGAGAATATTTACATGTATTTACATGTATAAATTTATAAATTTATATTCATATGATTTATATCATATATAAATATATGTAATATATATTTTTCTTAAATATATACATGCATATAGTCCATAATCCATAATAACACTTCTTCCAGTGAAAAAGTCCATCCCCTGTTGTCTCTCACATCAAAATCCAACCACATATTTGTTTAGAGCTGTTTCTGCTTGTAAACAGTCCTTCATTTGTGCAGGTTTCTCAGACAAGACAACTGTTACACTGGAGGACGCGTTACTATGGATTATGGACTCGTATTTCAGCCGAAAGCAAAGGTTTGAAGCTAATAATCTTGATGTATTTGTTTCTTACAAACATACAGCTTTTGATTTCTCAAGTCGTTAACTGATGGACTGGAGTGGTGTGGATTACTTGTTTGGACTCTCATTCTGACGGCACCCATTCACTGCAGAGAATCCGTAGGTGAGCAAGTAATGGAATACTAAATTTCTCCAAATCAGATGTAGAAACAAACTCATCTACATCTTGGATGGCCTGAAGATGAGTACTTTTATAGCAAATTTTCATTTTTTTGAGTGAACTATTCCTTTAATGTATTAAATAAAATCTGCACAATATTATAATACTCTATACTATTTCTACTACTATTTAAAACACAGCATCCATCTTCTACTACACTCTACAAAAGTCACCTGAACCCAGTCTAAAACCCGTTTGTTAGGTCTCCTCAGGCTTGGTGTCATAAAAGTGTGTTCACATGTATTTGTGTGTTTTACAGGGTTATGCATATGGGAGCAGCCCAGTTGGATTGGTAATAGAGCTGTCACGTGCCTGACAGTGACTGCCAAAATCACTTTAGGAATTTCTGCCTTTGTCAGCCCACTGAGGAGTAACTCTCATCACACGGAGACGGTTGTTAGCGAGAGCCATGGCAGTTTGGCTACACACCTTCCCCAGGAGGAGATGAATCCTCAACCACTCTCCTCCTCTTCATCAGGTCATTAGTTCCAAACCCTGCTGCCTCACTGTCCTACCCAGCATCCTTTGGGGGAGCAGAGCAAAGCAGAACTGGCAAGGATAAAGGGAGGACATTTGTTAAGAGGAAGGAGGCAGATAATCACAAAGGCCACTTGAGTGTGAACTCGACAGCGAGAATTCCCACTGTAAGAGTGTGAAAAGAAAGAGCTACATGGAGCCGTAGCGCAGGAAGCACTCCTGTCAGAGGAATGATAAAAACGTTAAAGGAATTAAATTCTTTCTCCAAGGAGGCAAAGGAGGCAGCGGTTGCTCAAACTAGTGATAAATTAATAAAAATTAGGAGAAAATAATTAACAGTACAAAAACAAAACAAGAGATGTTAGGAAATGGAGCTGTCAAGTAACATTTATTTGTCAAGTAACACTTCAACACTGATACCAGTGGATAGAGTTCATGAACTAAGCCAACCAACTACGAAGTGAATCATTACAAATGCTAATAAATAAATAAATAAATAAATAAACAAACAAACAAACAAACAGCTTTAGAATAGGGAACACTTATTCACTGTTAACTACAACTTTTCCCTCAAAAAAAAAAAAAAAATCCTAATTTGTTCATCAGTTGTACTGTACGGTACTGGATAACGACTGCAAATTGTTTTAAGTCATGAAAGAATTTATGATAGGGACATGGACAAGGTCACGCGTAGAATAAGGCATTAATATGTGCTTAATTACTACTAATAAATGACTAATGTTCTAGTAATATTCAATTTTTTCAATTCAAGTTTATTTGTATAGCGCTTTTCACAATACAAATCGTTGCAAAGCAGCTTTACAGGAAATTAAGTTTCTACAATATATTTATATATTGTAGAAACTTAATATATTTAACTTATGGCGAAATTTGGTAGTTCTGTATGTTGTCTGAGGGTATGCTTCATCTGAGGTCCTCTGAGGGGTTGGCATCATCTCTTCTCAGGTGTTCTGGATCCAGACTGAAGCTTGTGTAAATCCTAGTTACCACGGGATGTTAATCCCGTGGCAGAAACAGAGAAACAAATAGAGACATAATTAGCGTAGCTGCTGTTCCAACCAAGCAACAATTATTTGTTCAATCCAAGCTAAAGAACAATAATGCGTGTTTGATCAGATATAACTGCAGTACAAGATCATGAGATGCATTATGTGAATGCTTGGCTAAAGAGATGTGTCTTTAATCTAGATTTAAACAGAGAGAGTGTGTCTGAACCCCGAACATTATCAGGAAGGCTATTCCAGAGTTTGGGAGCCAAATGTGAAAAGGATCTACCTCCTTTAGTTGACTTTGCTATCCTAGGTACTACCAAAAGTCCAGAGTTTTGCGACCTTAGGGAGCGTGATGGATTGTAGCGTGGTAGAAGACTAGTTAAGTACACAGGAGCTAAATCATTAAGGGCCTTATAGGTAAGTAATAATATTTTGTAACTGATGCGGAACTTAATAGGTAGCCAGTGCAGAGACTGTAAAATTGGGGTAATATGATCATATTTTCTTGACCTAGTAAGGACTCTAGCCGCTGCATTTTGGACTACCTGTAGCTTGTTTATTGAAGATGCAGGACAACCAGCTAGCAGTGCATTACAATAGTCCAGTCTAGAGGTCATGAATGCATGAACTAGCTTTTCTGCATCAGAAACAGGTAACATGTTTCGTAGCTTGGCAATGTTTCTAAGATGGAAGAATGCTGTTTTTGTAACATGGGAAATATGATTTTCAAAAGACAAGTTGCTGTCTAATATAACACCCAGATTTTTGACTGTAGAGGAAGTAACAGTACATCTGTCTAGTTGCAAATTATAATCCAAGAGATTCTGTGTACTGTTTTTTGGTCCAATAAGTAATATTTCTGTCTTATCTGAATTTAATAGGAGAAAATTACTGGTCATCCAATCTTTTACATTTTTAACACACTCTGTTAGCTTAGATAATTTAGAAGTTTCATCTGGTCTTGTTGAGATATATAGTTGAGTATCATCAGCATAACAATGGAAACTAATCCCGTATTTTCTAATAATATTACCAAGGGGCAACATATATATTGAAAATAGCAGAGGACCTAGGACAGATCCTTGTGGTACTCCATATTTTACTGGTGATAATTGAGATGACTCCCTGTTTAAATAAACAAAGTGGAAGCGATCAGACAGGTAGGATCTAAACCATCTTAAAGCCTGCCCTTGAATACCCGTATAATTTTGTAATCGATCTATGAGTATGTCATGATCTATAGTGTCGAACGCAGCACTAAGATCAAGTAAAACTAGCAATGAGATGCAGCCTTGGTCTGACGCAAGAAGCAAGTCATTTGTAATTTTAACAAGTGCAGTTTCTGTACTATGGTGGGGCCTGAAACCTGACTGAAATTCTTCATAGAGATCATTTTTTTGCAAAAAAGAGCACAACTGAGCAGATACAACTTTTTCTAAAATTTTAGACATAAACGGAAGATTAGAAATGGGTCTGTAATTTGCTAGTTCATTAGGATCTAGTTGTGGTTTTTTAATAAGAGGCTTAATAACCGCCAGCTTGAATGATTTTGGAACGTGACCTAAAGATATCGATGAGTTAATAATATTGAGAAGCGGTTCTTCTGCTACAGGTAACAACTCTTTCAGTAATTTAGTGGGTACAGGATCTAATAGGCATGTTGTTGGTTTAGATGCATTGATAACTTTATTTAGCTCTTCCTGTCCTATAGTTGTAAAGCACTGCAGTTTTTCTTTGGGTGCGATGAATGGAGCTGAAGTACTAGACGCTGCAGAATCTACATTTGTTATTGTATTTCTGATGTTATCTATCTTATCAGTGAAGAAATTCATAAAGTCATTACTATTAAATTGTGAGGGAATATTTAGATCGGGTGGCGTCTGTTTATTTGTTAATCTAGCCACTGTGCTAAATAAAAACCTTGGATTGTTTTGGTTATTTTCTATGAGTTTGCGGATATGCTCTGCCCTGGAAGCTTTTAAAGCCTGTCTATAGTTGGACATACTGTTTTTCCATGCAATTCTAAAAACTTCCAAGTTAGTTTTTCTCCATTTGCGCTCAAGTTTACGAGTTTCTTTCTTGAGAGAATGGGTATTACTGTTGTACCATGGCGCAGTACGTTTTTCTCTAACCTTTTTCAATTTGATGGGCGCAACAACTTCTAATGTATTAGAGAAGATAGTGCCCATGTTGCTAGTCATTTCATCTAGTTCATGTGTATTTATGGGTACACAGAGCAGTTGAGATAAATCAGGCAGGTTATTTTTGAATCTATCTTTAGTGGTTGGAACAATAGTTCTTCCTGGACGATAACGCGGAGCCATATAGTTAATATCAGTAATACTCAGCATGCACGATACTAGGAAATGGTCAGTAACATCATCACTTTGAGGTACGATATCTATGTCAGTAAGATCAATTCCATGTGATATAATTAAATCTAGCGTATGATTAAAACGATGAGTGGGCCCAGTGACGTTTTGCTTGACTCCAAAAGAATTTATTAGGTCAGTAAACGCAAGTCCTAACGCATCATTTGTATTATCGACGTGAATGTTAAAATCTCCAACAATTAGCGCTTTATCAACAGTAACCAATAGGTCTGAGAGGAAATCTGCAAATTCTTTTAAGAAATCTGTATACGGCCCTGGCGGTCTATACACAGTAGCCAGAGCAAGAGACAGGAGAGATTTCTTTTGCATATCTGACAGTGTAACATTAAGCAGAAGCAATTCAAATGAGTTAAACCTGTATCCTGTTTTCTGGGTAACATTGAGAATATCACTATATATTGTTGCAACACCGCCTCCACGGCCAGTCTGACGGGGCTCATGCTTATAACAGTAGCTTGGTGGAGTAGACTCATTTAGACCAATATAATCATTTGGTTTGAGCCAGGTTTCAGTCAAGCAGAGCACATCAAAACTATTATCTGTGATCATTTCATTTACAATAACTGCTTTGGGTGCGAGTGATCTAATGTTTAGGAGCCCAAGCTTTAAAAATTGCTTTTGTTTATTTGTTTTGCATTTTTCTGGTTTAATTACGATTATATTATTTCTAGATCCTGCATTAAATTTATATTTATATTTTGGCTTCACTGTTCGGGGAACAGACACAGTCTTTATAGCTTGGACAGCACAAGTATTTCTATCATTTAAGTGGGTAGAACAAAAGTCATCATAGCAGTTATTTGTGAATGGTCTTACTAGTCAGATGGAGCGTAGAGTCCTGGAGATGTTGTCCGACAGGAGTTCTGCTCCGACTCTGCTGGGGTGCAGGCCATCAGCGCGGAAAAGCCTAGGACGCTCCCAGAAAAGATTCCAATTATTAACAAAGAGCAGTTTCTGTTCTTTACACCATGACAATAACCACTCATTTAAAGCAAAAAGTCTACTGAACCTTTCGTGTCCTCGTCGATACGTGGGAATCGGTCCAGACACGATGATCGTCGCCGCGGGTGATGCGCTGCGCACCGTCTCGATCAGGCTCCTGAAGTCCGTCTTCAGTGTCTCCGTCTGCCGCAGCCTGGTGTCGTTCACCCCCGCGTGCAGCACGATCGCGCTGATGCTCTCGTCGTCCTTCAGGATCGCGGGTATCTGCGCAGAAACATCGAGAACACGAGCGCCAGGGAAACAGTGAGTGTGTGCTTTACCTTCAGCTAACGTAGCACGGACGTGCCGGACGATGGAGTCTCCGACGATCACAGCGTCGCGTTCCGTCTCGCGGAGGGGGGCGAAGCGGTTCCGGGTGGAGATCTCGAAGACCGGAGGCGGCGGAGGGGGAGAGGTCCTCGCCCGGGGCCTGGCTCGCGTCTTCCGCTGCTGCTGCACCCAGGGTCCGTGGTGTCCCGGCGCCGGAGTGAAGGACATCTGAGAAGATCGTGTCCTGGGTGCACAGGGTCTGTGCAGAGAAACACACGGAGTAGAGGTGGTGGGAGTGTTAGCGGCGCGCTGTATACTTACCCCGGACTTGTGAGCGTCAGCCCGGGATGTTTCCAGCGCGGCTCTCCGCTCTCTCAGCTGGGCCTGCTTCTCCACCAGCTCACGGATCTGCTTTTCCACGGCCTCCAGCTCCAGCTGCACCGAATGCAGCTCGAACGTGTCCTCGCCTGCACTCAAAGGTAGACACACATCCGCCATTTAAGCAAGTAGCAGTGAGTAAAACGATGGTAATGTGTGTGCATAGAGTATTAGCAATGTAAGCGAGATTAGCGGCAACCTTCCTTGGTTGCCGCTAATGCAACCACGCTGGCGATGCTAACGGGCTATAAGCTAATAGCGGACTCTGGAAATCAAAATAAAACTAGTGATAACAAGGCGCTTTGATTGTTTTTGTTGTAGAATACGATAGGGGATATATTCACACGTTATAGAAACGAAAATGATGGTGTGTAAAATAGATTTCAGGATTAGAAAATAGTCGATAAAGAATTAACTTGACGGAGCTCAAACTCAAAACACGCAGCAGCAACAAACAGGAAGTCACGTGTAATATGCATGCTAATAAGCAACCAGTTAAGAGACCCTAAAATAAAGTGTTACTAACTATTGATTTAAATATGTTAATAATGTATACAGAAACAATATTTTTTTGTTTATTGCAAAATATGAAGATATACAAAATATACATACAAATATAGTTTGAGAGCCTAGAAGGACTGTGTTAATTCTCTGATTGGTGGAGTTTCTTTGTAGTTTCTAAATAAAACACACAATTTTAACACAGATTAACAGTTTTTTGACCAAGTTACCATGTTTGCCATTGTGATGCTCAAACCGTGTTATGTAGTTGGAAACAGTCATGCAAAAAAGAAATAGAAGAACATGTTCAGAAATACATTGATTTTCAGAATTAAAATGCTTCACATTAACCGGTATCACGCCACAATGTGTAATAGACATGCTGGTCCACTCGAGGATGCGTGTGAGTGTCACGCTTTGCCTTCTCTAGGCGTGAAAATGTCACGTATGTATTAAGCTGGAGTTACCACTGGAGGACCAGCAGGAGCGATAATTTCCCCAATGCCACAACTCCACACGGACCAAAGACAAGCGATATAGTGGGTTAAAAGATGGATTTAGATGACTTCAAGACGCATACAGGTAGGGGTTCCAGCCGTCTCGTAAAATAGTCGATCGTTCCGTATTTATGAATGGAATTATTAATTATGATATTTGCCTCTCGTGGGAAAGGGATCATTTATGGTTACCATGGTTTAACTATAGCAACCATGTTTTTTTGGTTTAATTTGTAGCCATGCCCACATGAAAAAAAATACTATAGTAATTTATAGTAAATACTATAGTGTTTTTGAACCATACTATAGTAAAGTACTTGAATTAATTTGTTGTGGTAATTCTATAGTTTCTGTGGTAATATAACAATTATAGTAATATAAACAAATTACTTTATCCAATACTGTACTGAGTTTTCTACTACAATACACTAGAGTTTACTGTAGAAGAAACTAAAGTATACTACAGTATTTATTACAGTTTATCAGTTCAATATAGTTAATACTACAGTATGCTGTAGCATTCATTAACAAAGTGTTGTAAATACTATAATATATACAGTATAATACACTTTACTATAGTATGGTTCAAAAACACTATAGTATTTTCTATAAATTACTATAGTATTTTTTTCACATGGGTAATTTTCGTAAGGGATGCACAGTAACCACAACATATACCATGCTTCACCTTAAATGTAGTTTTACTGTGGTATTTGTACGTATGGTAACCACAGCACTTGTCATTTTACCATAGTAACTGTTTACTGTCTACTCTTTGTATTGAAAGCACAGTATAACACAGCACCATGATTTTACCACAGTGACTGTATTTTTAATGTGGTATTTGTAGTTAAAGCACATAACCACAACACTTACAATGGGTTTACCTCAGTAACCATAGTTTTACTGTTGTGTTTGTAGTTAATTCACAGTAACAACAACAATTACCATGCTTTTACCACAGTAATTGTGTTTTTAGTGTATACTTTTTGTAAAGCACAGTAACCACAATGCTTTTTGTGAAGTGATTGTAATTCAATATTTTTTTCTGTCTTGCAGTTACGTCAGATCACATACTCCACATCAACCTGTAATCCAACAGCTCTTTTAAGAAGCCATCTCTTGTAGTTCTCTCTATCTCTCTCTCTCTCTCTCAGCTTTTCCTTTCCTTTCCTATTTTTCCAAACTGTAATCCATGATTCGTTTACACATAGTTTTGCTCTCTCTCTCTTTCTGTGGTTTATCATGGCCTATTTTAAAACTCAGAATCAAATTCTGACCGATTCTGTCAGAAAGCTGCTAGAATTAACAGAGAACTTGAACTCGAAGCTCCCAGAAGCTGCCAAGGAGGCTGAACAAGTCCTTCAAAGGTTCAACTCTTCACAGGTAATGTTGAACACATTTAGTTATAACCAATTTGCTTTGATGAACGCATCCTTATTTTTATATGTTAATATTAACTTTCCTTACAGTCCTTCCTCTCAAATTTTTTGGTCACAGATCATTTTAACACACTGTCTCAACATGTGTATATTTCTCTTCGTTTCAGCTGAAAAGGAAGACCAAAGGAATGCCTGTCATGGGATTTGAATTTGACCATCTTGTGCGTTTACGGAGAAGACCAAAAGCTGCAAAGGCAAACACTTCCAATGGTACGTCTGTGTTGGTCTCAGCACACTGACTGAGACTAGCTCAGGGACTCCTGTACATTGTTCGGTTCCGGTTGTGCCCGTGCAGCAGGGCAACTGTGTGACTGTAAGGCGGCATAGTCGCGGGTCAAAACACCGCTCTTCCATTCTGATCAAAACATCAAACAGGTTCTCCCCACTCAGTGACGCACCCACTGAGAAACCTGATGAAAGTGCTCTAGTAATTGGCGATTCTATTGTACGGAACGTGAAAATAGAGACACCAGCCACCACAGTCCAATGTTTACCGGGAGCCAGAGCGCCTGACATCTTGGCAAATTTAAAAGTGCTGGCTAATGCTAAACGTAAATTCAGTAAGATTGTTATCCACGTCGGTGCTAATGATGTTCGACTTCGCCAGTCGGAGATCACTAAAAATAATGTTAAAGAGGTGTGTGAACTTGCAAGTACGATGTCAGACACTGTAATATGCTCTGGTCCCCTCCCTGCTTACCGTGGCGATGAGATTCATAGCAGACTGTCGTCACTCAATGGCTGGATGTCTAAGTGGTGCCCGCAGAATAACGTAGGTTTCATAGACAATTGGAAGAGTTTTTGGGGCAGACCTGACTTGTTGAAAAGAGATGGTGTTCATCCCTCCTGGGGTGGTGCCGCTCTTCTCTCTAGAAATATGGCACATAGTCTTAGAGTTCATGCTTGACTAACTAGGGCCCAGGTCAGGGAGCAGACAGACTGGCTAAACCGACCGTCTGCTAGCCGCCTCACATCACAGAAGTCAGTTAATTCTCAGCACATAGAGATTCCTTCACCTAGATATCACACTATAGAGACTGTGTCTGTTCCCCGTACTAGAAAATACAGAAAACGTCCAAACCAAAGTAATAGTAACAATTTAATTGATGTTCAACAAATAAAAAATGTTTACAATACAGAGAAACAACTGATAAAACTTGGCTTACTGAATATCAGGTCCCTTTCTACAAAAGCACTATTTGTAAATGATATGATCACTGACCATAAGCTAGATGTGCTTTGTTTGACAGAAACATGGCTAAAACCAGATGAATACATTACTTTAAATGAGTCTACCCCCCAAGATTACTGCTATAAAAATGAGCCACGTCCAAAAGGTAAAGGGGGAGGTGTTGCTACAATTTAAAGCAATATTCTCTGTATTTCTCAGAGGCCAGGCTTTAAGTATAACTCGTTTGAAGTTATGGTGCTGCGTATAACATTATCTAGAGAAACACGTGTTAGTGATAAATCCCCTGTGATGTTTGTATTGGCTACTGTGTACAGGCCACCAGGGCACCACACAGACTTTATTAAAGAATTTTCTGATTTTCTATCTGAGTTAGTACTGGCTGCAGATAAAGTCTTAATTGTTGGTGATTTTAATATCCATGTCGATAATGAAAAAGATGCATTAGGATCAGCAGTCATAGACATTCTGAACTCTATTGGGGTTAGACAACATGTTTCAGGACCTGCTCATTGTCGAAATCATACTCTAGATTTAATACTGTCACATGGAATTGATGTTAGTGGTGTTGAAATTCTGCAGCAAAGCAATGATATCTCAGATCATTATCTAGTCTTGTGTAAACTCCATATAGCTAAAACTGTAAATTCTACTCCTTGTTACAAGTATGGTAGAATCATCACTTCTACCACAAAAGACTGCTTTGTAAGTAATCTTCCTGATTTATCTCAATTCCTCAGCATATCCAACAGCGCAGAAAAACTTGATGATGTAACAGAAACTATGGACTCTCTCTTTTCTAGCACTTTAGATACAGTTGCTCCTTTACGCTTAAGGAAGATCAAAGAAAACAGTTTGACTCCGTGGTATAATGAGCACACTCGCACCCTAAAGAGAGCAGCCCGGAAAATGGAGCGCAGCTGGAGGAAAACAAAACTAGAGGTATTTCGCATAGCTTGGCGGGAAAGTACCCTATCCTACAGAAAAGCATTAAAAACGGCTAGATCTGATTACTTTTCGTCTCTTCTAGAAGAAAACAAACATAACCCCCGGTATTTATTCAATACAGTCACTAATTTAACGAAAAATAAAGCATCAACAGGTGTTGGCATTTCCCAAGAGCACAGCTGTAATGACTTTATGAACTACTTTACTTCCAAGATCGATACTATTAGAGATAAAATTGTAACCATGCAGCCGTCAGCTACAGTATCGCATCAGATAGTGCACTATAGATCCCCTGAGGAACAATTCCACTCATTCTCTATTATAGGAGAGGAAGAATTGTATAAACTTGTTAAATCATCTAAACCAACAACATGTATGTTAGACCCTATTCCATCTAAACTACTAAAAGAGCTGCTTCCAGAAGTCATAGATCCTCTTTTGGCTATTATTAATTCATCATTGTCATTAGGATATGTCCCCAGAACCTTCAAATTGGCTGTTATTAAGCCTCTCATTAAAAAACCACAACTTGACCCCAAAGATCTAGTTAATTACAGACCGATCTCAAATCTCCCTTTTCTGTCAAAGATACTAGAAAAGGTAGTATCCTCACAATTATATTCCTTCTTAGAGAAAAATGGTATCTGTGAGGAATTCCAGTCAGGATTTAGACCGTATCATAGTACTGAGACTGCTCTCATTAGAGTTACAAATGACCTGCTTCTATCATCTGATCATAGTTGTATCTCTTTATTAGTTCTACTGGATCTTAGCGCTGCGTTCGACACTATCGACCACAACATTCTTTTGAACAGACTAGGAAACTTAGTTGGCATTAGTGGAAGTGCCTTAGCATGGTTCAAATCGTACTTATCCGACCACCATCAGTTTGTAGCAGTAAATGAAGAGGTATCATATCGATCACAAGTGCAGTATGGAGTACCTCAAGGCTCAGTACTAGGGCCGTTACTTTTCACGCTTTACATGTTACCCTTGGGAGATATTATCAGGAGACATGGTGTTAGCTTTCACTGTTATGCTGATGATACTCAGCTCTATATTTCTTCACGGCCTGGTGAAACACACCAAATTGAGAAACTAACGGAATGTATAGTCGATATAAAAAACTGGATGACGAGTAACTTCTTACTGCTAAATTCTGAAAAAACAGAGGTGTTAATTATCGGACCTAAAAACCCCACATGTAATAACCTAGAACACTATCTAACACTTGACGGCTGCTCTGTCAATTCTTCTTCATCAGTTAGGAACCTAGGTGTGCTGTTTGATAGCAATCTTTCATTTGAAAGCCATGTTTCTAGTATCTTTAAAACTGCGTTTTTACATCTCAAAAACATATCTAAATTGCAACCTATGCTCTCAACGTCAAATGCAGAAATGCTAATTCATGCGTTTATGACCTCAAGGTTAGACTATTGTAATGCTTTACTGGGTGGTTGTTCTGCACGCTTGATCAATAAATTACAGTTGGTCCAAAATGCAGCAGCTAGAGTCCTTACTAGAACCAGGAAGTATGACCATATTAGCCCGGTTCTGTCAGCACTGCACTGGCTCCCTATCAAACATCGGATAGATTTTAAAATCTTGTTAATTACTTATAAAGCCCTGAATGGCTTAGCTCCTCAGTACTTGAGCGAGCTCTTATCACATTATAGTCCTCCACGTCTGCTGCGTTCTCAAAACTCTGGCCATTTGATAATACCTAGAATATCAAAATCGACTGCGGGCGGCAGATCCTTTTCCTATTTAGCGCCCAAACTCTGGAACAATCTACCTAACACTGTTCGGGAGGCAGACACACTCTGTCAGTTTAAATCTAGATTAAAGACACATTTCTTTAACCTGGCTTACACATAACACACTAATACACTTCTACTATTCAAATCCGTTAAAGGATTATTAGGCTGCATTAATTAGATCAACCGGAACCTGGAACACTCCTCATAACACATGATGTACTCATTACATCGTAAGAAGAATGGCATCTACGCTAATATTTGTCTGTTTCTTTATTATTCTGTTTCTCAGTCCGTGTCCGGATCAAATGGACCAGGTGTCGGCGGAGGCCGGACACCTGGATGAGCCCCGGGGACATATACCCAGTGAAGACCTTAACTTAAATACAATAAAACTTAAAATTAAACAAAATAACTATAATATAATAAAATACCTAACTACATAATACTATTATTGTTAGAAATTGTTACAATATAAAAATAGAAATATAATACATTTATACATTTAAATTTTAATTAATACAATAAGTAAAAAAATAAATAATAATATCCTGGCCAGAGGAGAACTGGCCCCCCGACTGAGCCTGGTTTCCCCCAAGGTTTTTTTCTCCATTCTGTCACAGAGGGAGTTTTGGTTCCTTGCCGCTGTCGCCTCTGGCTTGCTCAGTTGGGGACACTTAATTTCTAACGATTATCGTCAATTTGATTTCATATATATTATTTAAACTAAACTGAGCTAGACAATGACATCTCTGAATTCAATAATGAAATGCCTTTAACTGAAAATTGAGTGTTTAATCATTATTATACATTACTGACACTCTATCCTCCAATTTGATACTGTTAAGTGCTTTGACACAATCTGTATTATTAAAAGCGCTATATAAATAAAGGTGACTTGACTTGACTTGACTGACTGAACTTTACTGCAGTTACATTTTGCACAGCATGTGATATTTCTTAAACTTTGCTTTACATATCCTGTGGCCCCATCAGGAAGAACCCCCAGAAAAGTCTCATGTTGAAGTAGTAATAATTCATACAATTTACCAAGTCAGCAAATTCATATGAAATTGTACAAGCGTACTCGTACAACATTCTACAACTTTTACTCCTACTGCTGTCATTGGCCATTGCCCCAACTTTCATGCAGATTGTGCTCATAGTAAGTTTATATCATAAAGTTTATTTTATGTCCATTGTATTCTTTATTAACCTTTACAAATTGGTGCAGCGTCTTCCCGTTCCAACAGTACATGATATCTGTCCACACCTCACAGTCTGCCTTTCTTTCCGTGTTGATCTGTCTAATAAGCAAGAGTCTGGAAATGCTAGTTTAACTTGTCATGTGACAAATCAGATCTGCAATTAATTTGGCCAAATCAGATCACTTAAAGCTGTTCACACCAAGAGCAGTAACTATAATGAGAAGTATTTTAGCATCCACACCAACAGACAATAATATTCTGTTTATTATAAGTGTGCGTTACGGTTATGTTGTCTGCCATTTAAATGCTCAAGCTCTTTAAAATCTGGTGGATTCTGAAATTGTTCTGAAATAGATTCCAATGATATTGTTCCTCTGTGTCATTAAATGTTAAATAGCTACGGTATAGACTCATCCTTGGTGTGAAGAGGCCTTTAAACTGCTCACAACAAAACTGTCGGCATGGAATCATGTTTAAAATAATTAATATTAATTTAGCTGGCTATTGAAGATACAGCTTTTTCTAATGCTGCTTTCCTCTCATTCTGTTAAACTTACACACAAAATTCTGCCTTTCTCTGCCTATTTATCTTCATCTTATTCCTTTACTGCCTCACTCACTCACTCACTCACTC
This sequence comes from Spinibarbus caldwelli, assembly GCA_039654775.1. Taxonomy (NCBI): domain Eukaryota; kingdom Metazoa; phylum Chordata; class Actinopteri; order Cypriniformes; family Cyprinidae; genus Spinibarbus; species Spinibarbus caldwelli. Next base: position 23,409,956 of record CM077267.1, read on the forward strand.
ACACATTCTTTTGTGCTGTGTTGTAAGGTAGAAACTGAAAGTTTGCATGATGGCCTTTTCTCAGACTCTGAATCTGATGTATACAGATGAACTCAGGAGCCTGCCAGAGTTGCCAGGGAACTTGAGCTTGAAGTTTACTATTATAACTGCTTAATCTATGTTTAAACAACAATAATAATTAAACAAGTAGATATTTTCTTGTTTTACAGCTGAAGACCAAAGACGCAAAGAAAATCAGTCACAGCAAGCCGGTCAAACCATTCCTGATGAATGAGGAATGAACATGGCCTACTTGTGCCCAAACAGAAAAGACAGAGAGCTGGAAAGTTGCACATTTCCATTGGTATGTCTATATTCAATGCTGTTATGTGTGGTACAGCATTGATGTTGATCTCTCAAAAGACAGCAGTTATAGTTACTTCAAGTCAGCAGATACACATACATCTTTTTATAGGTCCCAGAATGAGAAAATCAGCTGTGCATCATCTTTGGAATTTGGGCAGGAAATGATTGAATATGGTGAGTACTGACATCTGCACCTGTATTCACCAACATTATTTCTCTAAAGTTATTGTTTTGTCTGTTTGTTTGAAGGAGGATGAAGCCAGTTAATGAAGATATCAATTCAATGGCCACCAAGTGCAGCATTGCTGCCTGATCCCATCATTTATCTGCTGTGAAGACTGCATTCGCAAACAGCTCTACTTTGACAGCGCAGATGTTACGGCCCATAAAAGAAACTTCACAACTGAACAACTGCAAGATAGTGGTGGAGGGGTTTTTTTAGCCCATACCTCCAATAAGAATCAATGGTATGTCCAGTGCAACAATTATAAATAAAAATGCTATATATTGTTTATTGATTTACCACACTCTAAATACATGTTTTGTCCCTCCAGGATATCTACACGAGGTGTTGTGTGAGGAGGACCTTCAGAGACTCCAGCCAACTGAGCCATGGATTGCTCTCACTGTTACCATCAGGCAGATGTTATCGCAGAACCTTCACTAGCAGACTGCGACACAAGTTCTTTCCACGGGCAATCAGACTGAATTGAACTCGTACCAGTAACAGCACACCAACTTCATATGCACTGCACTCTATCAGTTACATTGACTGGACTCTGACTCACTATTATTCTGCACCCTGACATTCTGTTTGCACTAATTCATACCATACTGCACTGCAAAGGCATATGTGTACTGTGATTATTGTGTTTATTACTGTTTTCATTTCATGCTCTCTGTATAGTATAATAATTACCATATGTTGTTCTCTACCTGTATTGAGTCCCTTATATATATATGTGTGTTGCATATATATTCAATACTTTTCATCCATAATGTCATGCTGCAGTTTGCACAAAAGACGTTCACCACCTGTACATTTGCAATCATGGTATTGTGACAATAAAGTGATCTGATTTGAATTGGTCACATGTCTTTTGTTCATCAATTGTACTGTACGGTACTGGATAACGACTGCAAATTGTTTTAAGTCATGAAAGAAGTTTATTATAGGGACATGGACAAGCAAGCAAGAAAACCAGGAGAGCTCTGATGATGAGAAGGAAACTGGATGTGATTCTATGATGCTCAGGACATTTCACCATGCATACATTTGGGTGGCTTCATCTGATTTAAATAATATGGTTTTAAATAACAAATTTTTATTTCTCTTGATTTGTCTTTATATGCTACTTTAGCTGTCTTTATACGGTATCCTCCAGCAAAGTATTGTACACGGTGTTGGATAATAAAGTATGGTGAATATTCTGTGTTAAGGATGGTGTTTGGTAAACGCAGAATTTAATTTTGTAAACAATACATATAATTACTATGATTGTTTTAATTAAGGCATGAACATTTGGTCACAAATTTTTGCACATTTGCTTACAAAAAAAACAAAAAAAAACAAAAAACACCTGATTCAATATGATGCAGTATTTTTCTACTATTCAGTTCTGCTTCTGTAACATTTACATATATATATATATATATATATATATATATATATATATATATATATACTGTATATATATATATATACACACACACATTACAAATTTCCCAAAGTTTATTGATATGTCAAACTTTTCCACAACAAACATAGTGCCCAGAACAGCACTCTCTCTCCAATTTGTGCCACTATAAAAAAATAAATAAAAAAATAACACAAACACAAAAGCAGTTAAAGTGAAATATAACAACTTAAAACAATAACTGATTGATAAAGTAATTAATGGGTACATGTAAATAAATATGTAACATAGGAAATATGCAATAAAAAAACACCTTCAAAAAAAAACAAACAAACAAAAAAACGATCTAATATTCAAAAAAAAAAAAAAAAAATTACAGAAAATGTCATAAGATGCCAAATATTATTTTACAAACCGGGAGTTTTGAGGCTCCAGCTGAAAAAAATATTATTTTCTTCCCTTTAATGAACAATAGTCAAAAAAAGTTTAAGAACAATATTTCTATATTTTATATATATTTCAATATATATATATATATATATATATATATATATATATATATATATATATAGTGACAGGAGTGCTCACAGTAGAGATAGGAGTGGGGGTGTTGACTGTAAAGGAGACATTAAAACAAGTAGACATGCTAAGACTGGAAGTTGGCAGTACAGGGCTGAGAGCAGATGTGCCACACGAGAGAGAGTGATGTGGAAGCTTTTGGAAGGGCTGTTATTGTGGAGAGCTGATGGAGAACGACTAAGTAATCTGTGAGAAATCCTGCAAGACAGGAAAAAAGAGAATTTATCACATGATGAACAATAAAATCCTTGACAACAGCAAATAGCAGACAACAACATACTGAAACTGCAGCGTATATAACAGTAAACAGATCATTTCTTCTCTTGGTGTGGATGCTAAAATATTTATCATTATATTTCTTGTTCTTGGTGTGAACAGCTTTAAGTGATCTGATTTGGCCAAATTAATTGTAGATCTGATTTGTCACATGACAAGTTAAACTAGCATTTCCAGACTCTTGCTTCTTAGACAGAACAACACGGAAAAAAAGAACGGGAAGACGCTGCACCAATTTGTAAAGGTTAATAAAGAATACAATGGACTTAAAATAAACTATATGATATAAACTTACTATGAGCACAATCTGCATGAGAGTTGAGGCAATGGCCAATTACAGCAGTAGGAGTAAAAGTACAATTTCATATGAATTTGCTTACTTGGTAAATTGTATGAATTATTACTACTTCAACATGAGACTTTTCTGGGGCTTCTTCCTGATGGGGCCACGGGATATGTAAAGCAAAGTTTAAGAAATATCTCATGCTGTGCAAAAAAAAATAAAAAATCACATGCTGTGTAACTGCAGTAAAGTTCAGTCAGGGTGCTGAGACCAACACAGACGTACCATTGGAAGTGTTTGCTTTTGCAGATTTTGGTCTTCTCCGTGAACGCACAAGATGGTCAAATTCAAATCCCATGACAGGCCTTCCTTTGGTCTTCCTTATCAGCTGAAACGAAGAGAAATATACACATGTTGAGACAGTGTGTTAAAATGATCTGTGACCAAAAAATTTGAGAGGAAGGACTGCAAGGAAAGTTATTATTAACACGTAAAAAAGGATGCGTTCATCAAAGCAAATTGGTTATAACTAAATGTGTTCAACATTACCTGTGAAGGGTTGAACCTTTGAAGGACTTGTTCAGCCTCCTTGGCAGCTTCTGGGAGCTTCGAGTTCAAGTTCTCTGTTAATTCTAGCAGCTTTCTGACAGAATCGGTCAGAATTTGATTCTGAGTTTTAAGAATAGGCCATGATAAACCACAGAAAGAGAGAGAGAGCAAAACTATGTGTAAATGAATCATTGATTACAGTTTGGAAAAATAGGAAAGGAAAGGAAACGAAAAGCTGAGAGAGAGAGAGAGAGAGAGAGAGAGAGAGAGAGAGAGAGAGAGAGGGCTACAAGAGATGGCTTCTTAAAATAGCTGTTGGATTACAGGTTGGTGTGGAGTATGTGATCTGACGTACTGACAGAAAAAAATATTGAATTACAATCACTTCACAAAAAGCATTGTGGTTACTGTGCTTTACAAATTGTATACACTAAAAACACAGTTACTGTGGTAAAAGCATGGTAATTGTTGTTGTTACTGTGCATTATCTACAAACACCACAGTAAAACTACATTTAAGGTGAAGCATGGTATATGTTATGGTTACTGTGCATCCATAACAAAAATTACCCACATGAAAAAACACTATAGTAATTTATAGTAAATACTATAGTGTTTTTGAACCCCTGTAGTAAAGTGTATTATACTGTATATATTATAGTATTTACAACACTTTGTTAATGAATGATACAGGATACTATAGTATTAACTATATTGAACTGATAAACCGTAATAAATACTGTAGTATACTTTAGTTTCTAATACAGTAAACTGTAGTGTATTGTAGTATAATATACCTTATAGTTGTAGAAAACTCAGTACAGTATTGGATAAAGTAATTTGTTTATATTACCATAATTGTTATATTACCACAAAAACTATTTACCACAACAAATTAATTCAAGTACTTTACTATAGTATGTTTCAAAAACACTATAGTATTTACTATAAACTACTATAGTATTTTTTTCATGTGGGCGTGGCTACAAATTAAACAAAAAGAAAAAACAAAACAAACAAACAAAAAAAAAAAAACATGGTTGTTATAGTTAAACCATGGTAACCACAAATTAACCATGGTTTTGCTACACTAACCATAGTTTAACCATGGTGTTTGTAGTAAAACTGTGGTTATACAAATGGTATTAATTAAATATACCAAAAAATAAAAAAATAAAAATAAAAATAAATAAAAAAATAAATAAATAATAAAAAAAATAAAATAAACATTACTACACTTTTACTACAATAAAACCATGGTTAATTTTCGTAAGGGATTGACTACATATGAAATGGTCGAGCGACAGTTATTATGGTAAAAACTATGGTAAATGTGTGGACTTTTTAAATGATCCCTTTCAAACGAGAGGCAAATACCAAATTAATAATTTCATTCATAAATACGGGACGATCTACTATTTTACGAGACGGCTGGAACCCCTACCTGTATGCATCTTGAAGTTATCTAAATCCATCTTTTAACGCACTATATCGCTTGTCTTTGGTCCGTGTGGAGTTGTGGCATTGGGGAAATTATCGCTCCTGCTGGTCCTCCAGTGGTAACTCCAGCTTAATACATGCATGACATTTTCACGCCTAGAGAAGGCAAAGCGTGACACTCACACGCATCCTCGAGTGGACCAGCGTGTCTATTACACATTGTGGCGTGTTAATACAGTCGTTTGATGCTGTCACATGATATTTCTTATCATTTTTGTCATTGAGATGCTCAGTGTTCCAAGTCATGTTGGAAAGAGTAATTCAAAGAAAAGAAACAGAGAAGAACATGTTCAGAGATTTTCCAGAATTAAAGGTTCATGCTGGAATTCAACAATAGTTAATGCAGTTTTTTGATGTATTTATATAAAACCTTGAGATTTGACTTACCTTTTATTGCTGTCACATGACATTTTTCACCAAGTTTGCCATTGTGATGCCCAAACCATTTGGATGGAAAGAGTCATGCAAAGAAAGAAACAGAAACACATATGTAGAAATACAGTGATTTTCCAGAGGGGAAAAATGCTTTACTTTTTAAATAAATTAACAGTTTTTTGATGTATCAGCATGTTTTCCAGTGTGACGGCTCAAACCCTGGCATGCAGTTGGAAACAGTCATGCAAAGAAAAAAAGAATATGTTTAGAAATGCAGTGATTTTTTTTTTTTTTTTGTCATGACATGTCTTACCACATTTGTCTTTGTGACGACTCAAATCATATCATGTAGACAGAGAGTCATGCAAGGTAAGAAACATAAGAACATGTTCAGAAATACAGTGAATTTCCAGAATGAAAAAAACAAAATCATGTTGCACTTTAACACAAGTTAATACAGATTTTTGATGCTGTCACATGCCATTTCTTACCATTTTTATCATCGTGATGGCTCAAACCATGACGTGTAGATGGAGAGAACCATGCAAAGAAAGAAACAGAGAACAACTTCTTCAGAATACAGTGATTTTGCACTTTAAAAAAAAGTTAATACAGCTTTTTGATCTATTTATATACAAAACATTTAGATTGGACTTACCTTATATTGCTGTCAGTACTTTACCACGTCATTGTGGCAGATCAAACCATGGGATAGAGTTGGAAAGATTCATGCAAAGAATGAAACAGAGGTACTGAAATACAGTGGCCTTCTTGAATGAAAACATTCATGCTTCACTTTAACATAAGTTAATATATATATATTTTTAAATGTATTTATATGCTAAACATTCAGATTTGACTTAACTTTTATTCCTGTCTTGTGATCTCTCTTACCATATTCACCACTGTGATGACTCAAACCATGGCATGCAGATGGAAAGAGTCATGCAAAGAAAGAAACAGAAGAACATGTTCAGAAATACTGTGATTTTCCAGAATTAACGGTTAATCATATAAGACCTTGAGATTTGACTTACATTTTATTGCTGTCATATGACATTTTTCACCAAGTTTGCCACTGTGATGACTCAAAGCGTGGCATGCAGATGGAAAGAGTCATGCAAAGACAGAAACAGAAGAACATATTCAGAAATACAGTGATTTTGCACTTTAAAACAATTTAATACATTTTTTTTCTTCTTTTTTCATGTATTCAAATACAAAGCATTCAGATTGGACTTACCTTATATTGCTGTCAGATGATCTAATTTACCACATCAGTGTGGCAGATCAAACCATGACATTTAGTTGGAAAGAGTCATGCAAGGTAAGAAACAGAAGAACATGTTCAGAAAAACAGTGATTATCTGGAATAAAATTAAAAATCATGCTGAACTTTAATACAAGTTACCAGTTTTTTTGATATGTTACCATGTTTGTCACTGTGATGACTCAAAACATGGCATGTAGTTGGAAAGAGTCATGCAAAGAAAGAAACAGAAAAACATATGTAGAAATACAGTGATTTTCCAGAGGGGGAAAAAAAAGAGGGGGAAAAAATGCTTTATTTTTTAAATAAATTAACAGTTTTTTGATGTATTAGCATGTTTTCCAGTGTGACGGCTCAAACCCTGGCATGTAGTTGGAAACAGTCATGCAAAGAAAGAAGAATATGTTTAGAAATGCAGTGTTTTTTTTTTGTTTTTTTTGTGTTGTCACATGACGTCTTACCACATTTGTCATTGTGACGACTCAAATCATATCATGTAGACAGAGAGTCATGCAAGGTAAGAAAAATAAGAACATGTTCAGAAATACAGTGAATTTCCAGAATGAAAAAAACAAAATCATGTTGCACTTTAACACAAGTTAATACAGATTTTTGATGCTGTCACATGCCATTTCTTACCATTTTTATCATCGTGATGGCTCAAACCATGACGTGTAGATGGAGAGAACCATGCAAAGAAAGAAACAGAGAAGAACTTCTTCAGAATACAGTGATTTTGTACTTTAAAAAAAAGTTAATACAGATTTTGATCTATTTATATACAAAACATTTAGATTGGACTTACCTTATATTGCTGTCAGTACTTTACCACGTCATTGTGGCAGATCATACCATGGGATAGAGTTGGAAAGATTCATGCAAAGAATGAAACAGAGGTACTGAAATACAGTGGCCTTCTTGAATGAAAACATTCATGCTTCACTTTAACATAAGTTAATACAATTTTTTAAATGTATTTATATGCAAAACATTCAGATTTGACTTAACTTTTATTCCTATCATGTGATCTCTCTTACCATATTCACCACTGTGATGACTCAAACCATGGCATGCAGATGGAAAGAGTCATGCAAAGAAAGAAACAGAAGAACATATTCAGAAATACAGTGATTTTGCACTTTAAAACAAGTTAATACATTTTTTTTTTTCTTTTTTCATGTACATTCCGATTGGACTTACCTTATATTGCTGTCAGATGATCTAATTTACCACATCAATGTGGCAGATCAAACTATGGCATTTAGTTGGAAAGAGTCATGCAAGGTAAGAAACAGAAGAACATGTTCAGAAAAACAGTGATTAACCAGAATAAAATTAAAAATCATGCTGAACTTTAATACAAGTTACCAGTTTTTTTATATGTTACCATGTTTGTCACTGTGATGACTCAAAACATGGCATGTAGTTGGAAAGAGTCATGCAAAGAAAGAAAAAGAAAAAAAAAAAAGTTCAGAAATACAGTGATTCATGCTGCACAAGCTAATACAGCTAATTCATTTCTTACCACATTTGTCATTTTGATGCTCAAACCATATCATGTGGTTGGAAAGAGTCATACAAAGAAAGAAACAGAAGAACATGTTTAGAAATACTGTGACATTTTCCACATATAAGATTCACGCTCTACTTTAACTAGTGCTAAGTTAATACAGTTTTTAATGTGTTTATATGCTACACATTCATATTTTTGCAAATTCATAATTATTGCTGTCTTTCTTACCATTCAATAGTCAAACACACCATCCAAAGTGACTAAAACACTGCTGTTCAAGTTCATGACATCATAAAATCAGCGGAATGTCCAAGTATGAATTTCAGTATTCTGTTTGACCTGTAACCATAGCGACAGTAACTAAAGTAAATATCAAAGATGGCGACGTCCAAGACTGTGCAGTCTAATCACTTGATTGGTGCGATTATATTAATTATGTTGTTATACTTTTGAAAAGTGAGGGCTAATTAAAATATATCTGCACAGAAAATGAAATGCACATCGTTTCAAACGTTTCACAAAACCGTGAATCAGAATCAGTTCTTGCGGATCTCTAGTCATCGACTCACTGAACAAAGAACAGATTTTAAACAGGTTCGTTTCGCGATGAGTGCGAGCTTGCAGTTAGGAAACAGAGTTGGAATATACAGATTTTACCGATAGACAGTGCTGGGTAAATTACACAAAACAGCAGTTCACTGCCGTTTACCAGTTATTTGAGTAATGGAGTTAACTTAAACAAGTTTTCTAAAACCCCTACAAACACCTTTAAACGAGAGAGAGAGAGAGAGAGAGAGAGAGAGAGAGAGAGAGAGAGAGAGAGAACAATGAAAGAGAAAAAAAAAGAATCACAATCACAAACATGCAGGACCTTTATATCACTCAAAAATGTATAAGATAGAACACAAGTGGACAGTTTTAATTGCCTTTCTATCTGTACTGTGTTGAATAGTACAAAAATAGTTTTCCAATTCTTTATAAACCACTGGAAAAAACTTACACTTATGAATGTGAAACTTGACTAATAAAATAAGCAGATTAATAACAAAAGCCTTGATATTCATATTATCACAATTAAAATAAAGAAAAACTGAAATGAAAGATTACCCTTTCTTTGATAAACATAGAGACATTATACCATAACTTTTTCACATAACTACAATGCCAGGACATGTTGGGGACTGTTTCCAGGTGCAAAGAGCAAAAAGAGCAACTAACATCAATATCCTTCTTAAACTTACTGAGAAAATCTTTAACGGGATAGAATTTATGAATTATTTTTGAAAGATATTTCTTTTACCTTGTTCGTAACTGAAAACTTGTGAGGCATTAACCAAACACTTTCTCACTTAAGATTATTAACAAATTTGGACCAATAAGCAATAGAGCAAGACTTGGTGGTAACTTCCTTTAGAAACAGACTTCTTGTTTTTGTACTGTAAAACACAAATTTTACCACATTTTGTATCAGTTAGATTAATTATCAACCGATATCACATCTCTAATAAAGAGACTATACCAGAATTAATTGCAAGATGTCGGTAACAACCCAAGTAATCCATACATGCAAAGAAAACAAAACAAAACAAATAAGTTCAGAAATTAGGTTATGTGCAATAAAATGGAATGAAATATACTGAAGCATCCCTATGCTGAATATGCTGAAAATATGCTGTATCATTCTTGGTATGAATCAGCCATATAGTGTTTCAAACTATTATTGTGACGATTAATTGCAGAACTATATATAGTAGTAATAAATCAAAGATGCGATACAGACGATTTTTTTTTTTTTTAGTTCAATTAACAAAATTCCAAAAAGGTGATTTTTTCTATTCATTTCAGAGATCCACAATTAAACTTTATATACTTCTCTCTAGTCATTTCTGTAACGGTAAACACTCTGTCACGATGAATGACTCTTCATTCTGCCCGTTTAAGTATCTGCTGAGTCATACTTGCAAAAGCCGACAACAAAAACCCCAAAACAAATCACTGATCTAATGTAAGAAAGAGTTTGTGTGAATGTCTAGCCGTTTTCTACAACACTAATATTTCTATTTTAGGGATGCTTATTTAAAATGCATTAGCCCGTGGAAGGCACATAAAATATGCATCCTTTGGACTTTTCACCTTTTCAGAATTTATTTCTTGTATAAATCAAAGGGAAATTGAGTCTTTTATGGGTAAAAACTCATCCATGTTTCATGAGGTGCCAGAAGCAAGACCTAGATAATAGAATCCCTATCACAGGCGCTTTGTGTTCGGCTCTACCTTTCCCCAGATTCCATTACATCCCGCACATTAATAGGCATGCCACATTACAGGAGGGTTTCAAGTGTGCATCACCGAGAAAATGCAATAAACAATCCACTAAGCTGTTGTTTTAAGGTCCAAAGCATCTAGTTAGACTGCAAGATGTTCATGATTGCATAAATGAGCTCAGAATGACAACAAGCTTCTACAATATTGTAGAAAACCTATGGAGCATTACATTATTCTACTGACACGATGATATAAGCAACAGGATGATTGTGCCTATAAAGCTCAAATGGGGCACTTGACTATACCATACAGGCACTGTGTAAATTAAACACTGACGTTCAAAAGGTTTGCACCTTTTTAAGGGAATTTCTGTAGGACACAGTATGTTGAAAATACACACTCTGACTTTGTTACTGCAACATGGTTTGAAACCCCTGTTGAAAAGTTCATCATATTATGTAATATATATTCTTATTCTTCATGTAGCTGTCTTTATATAATCAGTCGCAACTTAACTCAGTCCACAGGACAAATTAGCCGTTAAAAGGCTAAAAGGTTAATACTATAAAAAAGTATAATTGACAGGACTATACTGATTATGGTACACTGTGACAATAAATAAGTCTACTCTGTTTCTTGACATTTTAAAGTCTAGTCTCAATTTCACAGGGCTCCATCAAAAGTAAACACATGCAAAAATATAATTTCAAAAATTCAGAAGACAAACTCATATCTTATTAGCTGACCACTAATTTGATTTCACAAATATTCATTCATTCATTCATTCATTCATTCATTCATTCATTCATTCATTCATTCATTCATATAATTGTTTGTTTGTTTGTTTGTAATTAAATTTTTTTTTTTCCAAAATCTAAAATTCCACTTAGTTTGTTTGTTTATTTATTTATTTATTTATTTATTTATTTATTTATTTATTTATATTTTCCAGTAAAATATGATTGCCTTAGATTTGAAAATAAAAACTTTTTAAGCAGTTTTCATTTAATTTTCTAACTGCATCTAGAAACTTTTGTTAGACTGTTAATAATAATAATAATAATAATAATAATAACAATAATAATAATAATAATAATAATAATGATAATAATAATAATAATAATAATAATAATAATAATAATAATAATAAATGTTAGTAAGGACTGAAAAATGAAGACTTTCATTCACTACGGCCGTATTAAATTGTTCAAAAGTGGCATTTATAATGAGGACATTTATAATAACATTTATTTAAAATGTTTTATTTTAAAATAATTACTGCATGAATGAATGAATGAATTACTGCATGAATGAATGAATGAATGAATTAATTAATTCACAATATTAGTAATTTTACCATATTAAAAACATGCACCTTTGGTAAGCGTAATAGACTTTAAAAATCATAAAAATAAAATAAAAATAATAATAAAAAATAAAAAAACATCTTACCCCATTAGCATACTGTATATAGATAAATGAAAAAGGAAGTGTCATTTTCCTCTCAAAATATTCTCTCTTAATATTAACCACTTCCTGTTTTTTGCTGATATTAAGTCACATCACCTCCATATTTTTTTCTTGTGTGATGATGATGATGATGATGATGATGATGATGGTTAGGTATTTTTTTTTACCTCTCAAAAGATTTCATTTTAACCTCTATAAGTCCAAAGATGCTAAAAAACGATTAAACTAACTAAATTGATGAGTTGGTGGGAGGTAATATTGGTGTTTTTGCTGCAGGAAAGTCACCCCAGACTGCTACACCATTTTTTTGATGATCGATTATGGTCATTAGTGGCGCCACTGTAGAACAGAGCAAATACAAAGTGTGATGAAAGGTTAACCTTCTGGTTTTGGCCACTACTGAGCCAAAAGTTCACTTCTCACTGTCAAGTGACTCAAGGTGAATTACGCTGTGATGCATTGATAAGACCACAGCTGGCAAACACTCCCCATGCGATCATTCATTACATGTCAGCGCTATCGTGTCATTTCACAAGCATATCATGAAATATTTTTAGGAAACATTTAAGATAAGTTAAATGTTTTGTATTTACTTCACTGTCTTTCTTTTAAGCATTGCATATTTTGGTTGACTTCAGATTGGAAACCACTGAAGAACCGAATCCATCTTCACACACACTCCTTGAGGTTCATCATCCGAGTGTCAAGACGTCAGAACAAGAAAGTAATCCATCATTAGATATTTGGAGTTAAAGTCTTCCATAATGGAGGTCACAGTTCTTCAGTGTCACATGATCCTTCAGAAATCATTCTAATATTATTGGTGATCAAATATTAGTAATGGTTCTTATTATTTATTTATTTGAAATATAAAAATTTTGTAACTATTTATTAATTGTTTGTTTGTTTGTAGAAACTGTGATTCTTTCATTTTTTGATGAGTAGAAAGTAAAAAAAAAAAAAAAAATATATATATATATATATATATATATATATATATATATATATATATATATATATACACACACATATATAAATGGATGAAATATAATTAGTATAGAGAGTTATTTATTTATTTATTAATATTAATTTATTTGAATAAATATTGTTTTAGCTATTTATTTATTGTTTGTTTGTTTGTTTGTAGAAACTGTCAGTCTATCATTTTTTGATGAGTAGAAAGTAAAAAAAAAATTGAAATATACAGTACATATTTTGTAACTATTTATTGTGTGTGTGTTTGTTTGTTTGTTGATACTGTGAGTCTTTCTTTCTTTGATGAATAGAACATTAAAAAACATTCATTTGAATTATAAATATTTTGTATGTATTTATTTATTTATTGTTTGTTTGTTTGTTCATTTGTTTGTTTGTTTGTTTGTCGATACTGTGATTCGTTCTTTCTTTGATGAATAGAAAGTTAAAAAATAACGTTTATTTGAAATATAAGTATTTTGTAACTATGTATTTATTGTTTGTTTGTTTGTTTGTTTGTTATAGAGAGTTCTTTGAAAGTTCTTGAGAGTTCTTTTTGAGTCATTTGAAAAAAAAAAAAAAAAAAAAAAATATATATATATATATATAGGAAACCACTATATATATAGTGTTTTATCTCGTTGTAAGTATAAAGTTCAAAAGAATAGCATTTACATGAAATGTAAATATTTTGTAACAATCAGTCAATTTATTAATTAATTAATTGTTATTGTTTGTTTGTTTGTATCTGTCTGTAGTTTCAAAGAATAGCGTTTATTTGAAATATAAATATTTTGTAATTGTTTATTTATTTATTTTCTTGCCCTAAACATTTAAACAAGCCTTTGAATGATATTCCTTCATTTAATTTACCCTTAAAAATAAATGAATAAAATAAATAAATAAAAATAAAAGTATTAAGCAATATGTAAAAATAAATATAAAAATATTAACTGTTTGACATTGATAATATTTTTTTTTTTTCTTGAGCAGCGAATCAGCATATTCCAATGATTTCTGAAGGATATATACTGTATATAGGAAACTCACTGACTTGCTGACTTTGAAAATGCACATGCATAAAATATATAATATGATACTACTATAATGATGAGGGAGACCTTTGCATTCTTGTTGCCAGTTCCAGGAAAATTAAGCTATAACACAGTAAATTGAGCAATCAAAGTTCCCAAGATACAGTATAATCCTCCACTACTGCTCTGAAATATGGGTCTTTTTTAATGGCATTTTAAAGCATAACTGTGAGTCCATGCAGATGAATCACACGGCATCCCTGATTGCTCTTGAAAGTGCTCCCATCTGGAGTTCGCTGACAGATGATGGAGCGTCCTGGACCACTCTGGCTCTGAAAACTCCCCTCGCTCATCAGTATAATGAGGACAATCATTTGTGAACTCATGCTGTGGCTTATGGCTGCCACCGGTGCTCTCAAGTGATTTCTACTACAAGAACGTCCACACAGCTCATTACTTTGAATATGTCTGCATACCGCAACCAAGCCTGAGTGTCTCTGGGTAGTGAGGCAGAATAAGTACAGTAGGCTGCAATCACATTTGCTTCACCGCAGGCAAAGTGCCGTGTCATTCAGCAAAAAACAGCTTTATAAGCATTTAGGTGCCTGTGTTCAAGAGACTTTAATTCAAAGCAAGAACATTGGGTTATGGGACAGTTGTTATGGTGGATTAAAGGAAAAGTTCACTCGAGAATGAAAATTTGGTCATTATTTACTCACCCTCATGTGGCTCCAAACCCTTTTCCCAATAGGACAGCATTTTTCCACACACAAAAACTGTCTTAAAAATAGCACCATTACAGTGGTCCATAACCTGTGCAATAAGAAATTAACACTTTTATTCAGCAAGGCTGCATAAAACTGATCAAAAGTGACAGCAATGGCAGCTACATTTTTAATTATAAATTTCAAATACATGCTGCATAGTTTATTAATGCTATTTTAAAAAATAGATCGATAGATTTAAAAAATAAATAAATAAATAAATAAAAATCAGATGTCTTATTTCATAAGAATGCATTATGATCGACTTATTCTCAAATAATTAATTAAACTAATAATTTTAAATTATGAAGAGGTAGTCCATAACCACTAACCATAACCCCTAAATTTCAACTATTATTATTATTATTATTATTATTATTAATAATAATAATAATAATAATAATAATAATAATAATAATAATAATAATAATAATAATAACTTTATTTAAAAATTATGTCTCACATTTTCATGGCACTACCAAAACACAATAGATTTTACTCTATTGGCTGAGCTTGATTTTAGCCACATTCCCTGCAGTTTTGACCAGGAAGTGCTAGTACAGTAAATATTTAGATCCCATCATTTTGAATTTTTATTTATTTATTTATTTATTTTCCACAAAGCTATTGTATGACCTCATGAAACTTGAAGTAGTACAAAAAGTTTTATAAACTACTTTTATTTTACATTTACTGCACTTTATGCACTTGATAGACATGATCACTATGAATTGTCCTATTGTGTTTCACAGAAGAAAAAAAAAAGCCTTGGAATGCCCTAATTATGAGAAAATGATGACAAAATACTCATTTATTAGTGAACTATTCCTGCAAGTTTAGGTAGTCGCAAATAATGGCTTCACCACATTAGCAATCCTTTATGATCTGCAGAAAAGAAGCATAGAAAAAGAGCGTAAATCTAAAGAGAAGAGCACAGGGAGTAGATAGCAGCGCTCGCCGTGCCCTCTGAACGCCAATGACAGTGCTCATTAGAAAGAAATAATGGCACTCCTTACATGCATTGGCCATTATTAATTTGCTTTAGCTTGGGGATGTCACAGGTTAACTACTATTTCATTTCACCTTGGACGACCTCCAGCGAAACATACCTAATAACGCTGTCAGCTCCCCTGCTGACAATAGCAATTTAGCGCGCCCACACTTACTACAGGGATAGCACACTTTTAAAACACGGGAGACCTTGAGAGTTCTGCTGAAGTGACAAACACAATCACCCTCATCACACACTCGGTCTGTCGGCGCACACCTTTCAGGCTCTCTTGGGCCTGTGGCTGCAGGCGCTCATAACACCGCAGAGCCTGGCGACAAAGGCCGGAATTATTAAGATCACACGTCGCGGCCGAGATCAATACAAGGGCATTGGCGGGTAAATAAGAGGGAAATAACGCTAGAGCCTGGAGCAAAGGAGCATGTAATTGCACTGGCTGTTTATGGCAGGAGGGATGTTAGCCACATAGGCAGATTAACATGCGCTAGACAAAAAGGTTACTGGGTAATTGGTTGCGAGATAAGATGAATCACAAAGGTTATTCGTGCTAGGTGGATAAATGGTACATTTAAGTTGAGTGTAAGAGAACTGTTGCTAAAAAGCTTCCTTTTAACACTTAGCGCTAAGCTAATATTAGAGCTAAGTGGATTTCTGTTTTTGTTATGTAAGGGTTTGGTGTGGACAGACTTTTTAACGAATTTGTTTTTAAAACACATTTTTATGAAGAATTTATTTTGTGTTCTTACGAAAATGTATTTTGTGTTCAACAGGAAAAATAAATCCTTATTGGGTGATCTATTATTTTAATAACTTGCAATGTAATTAAATCTTTAGTAGCTTGCAACGTTCATGTGCACATTATATTTTACTCTATTTCATTTTTCTTATTAAATTGTATGATTACTTAGTTTTAATGATTAAAAAAAAAAAAAAAAAAAAAAAAACTAAAAAAAAAAACTTTGACTTATTGGGAAAAAAAAAACATGCTTGTGTAGAGAATTCTGCAAAATGATGTTTATTTATGTATGTATGTATGTATGTATGTATGTACAATCTGACAATTTCAAAGTGATGTTAAATATGATAGTCTAGCTTATTGAGGAGTTCCGTAAGTTTGCTCCAAACTGAAGTGCTTAAAACTGTTCACTTAAAAGGGCACTTCAGTATGAACGATTTCGAAGGGTACAACTGATGGACACTTATCTCATGATTCTTTGTGCAGGTTTAATTGTATAGCAATGGCACTTCTTTCATTGGCTCAGCAAGATGGAACCCAAGTGCACCAATCAACAGTTTTTTGGTCCCTTACATCCTTCATCCCTTCACAGCCGCATTTGAAGGAGCCTTTGTCATGCCGCTGTGATGCATTTGGTCTTTGGATGCAGCCTTTGAAGCATGCATTCTCTGAATTGGTACACAGCTGAAATATCCGGTGAGTGTTGCTAAAAGTTTAAGGCTCTACAGCATTTAAAAATAATGTACCACTTGCACTAAACCCGAACTAAGCATTGCTGATAGTGTTAACAAATGCAAACGTGAGATAAAAATACAATTGCTAAAACAACCATGGCATGCTGTGTTTCAGTTACCCTTCAAATTGTGCAAATTTAAATTGTGAATTGAAAATACACCCAATGGAAACATGTCAATTTCGCAAAAACTTCCATATATCGCAAAAAAGTGTTTACGCTCACAAGAGGTGGTTTTTCAGACAATTCGAAAAGGAATATTTCTCAAAACCGCAATGGAAAGTTTTTTTCACATTTACATATATTTAATATAATATATGAAAACTTAGCAATATCTGTCACCATGACTTGTCGCGAGAGGAAAAAATACGTTTTAGTCACGTAACACTGATTAATGGAAACATCGTCGCAACAGTTTTTTAATTGACATTTATAAAATATTGCAAAATTTTTGCGCAAATATGTAATGGAAACGCAGATAATTTAGCTTTCTTCTACACATTTAAGCTCTTTCATTGCAACTCTTAATTCACAGGACTCGCACTCCAACACTTAGCATCGCAACTGTAACGCCATACCAGGTGCACTACCGAGCATGTTTACTACATCAGAAAAGCCATATGGAGCTAAATATGTGATGCAAACATCAAAATATATTAGTTTACAAAACATGCACTGTGGTGAAAGGTTATTGTGCAAAGAATCACCCATTAATCGATAATTCATCGTTTATTAATCAATAATCAAATTTTTTAATCATCATTTTTGTGGAAACCTGCTCAAGTGCTCTTTTCAGTTGGAAACTGCAGTGAATTGTGTGTACATAGGTATATATGCTTTTGGGAATGTTTATGTTTTGCAAACACAAGGCACATTTTTCCAGTGAGTCTATGTTAAAAGAAAAGGCTTTATAGAGCAGATGAGTTGATACAAAGAGTGTTAAACTACATTTTTAGTAAAAACGTGTCATATAACCCCCCCCCCCCCCCCCCCCCCCCCACACACACACACACACACACACACACTCTGACACTCTGATGAAGGTCATTCATAATGATTAAAATCCAAATGATTCCTAAATGACCCAAGGGATTGTGGGTCTAGTGGCACCTCTATACATGAAAATTGCATTACCAGTCAAAGACACTTGTCCAGGGACTCGCACCTCCAACATTAGCACAGACAGCCCGCGCCGCGAGCAATGAGCCATCAAAGGAACAATCAAATATGACGTAAGGCAATGCAGCACTAGCAGATGAATGGTGCGGAGGGGTTTCTTGTATTGCTGATATGGAATCTTTGGCCATTTCGATATTTGATATATGACAATGCCCTTGAGGTTGAGAAACATGGATTGATAATGAACACCCAAGGCGATGTTTAGCAATGTGATTTCCCAAAGGAGCGCAATGGTTAGATGAGATTTTGTGTCATAACAAACAACTGGATTGAATACAAAAGATGTGATGTTAACATATATAGTAGCCTACATTTATTGAGAGTTTAAGCTAGCGAGTGGTGAAGAGGACTAGTGAAGCACTTGATGGAATGTAATCTCAAGGTTACTCTATAAAATTGTTGCCTTTTGTTTCTCCTATTAACATTTGTGTAAATAATGACTTGAACACTGAATAGGGAAATTCCAGACTGCATGGATTCCTATTAAAATGACTGGATTTCAGCCAAAGATTTGCCAAACAATAGTAAATATGATCACATATTCTAGCAACCTGATCTTATAATGAAAACGTACCTGTGAGAACTTTTTCGCAAGACACGTAATACTTACCGCCATGTATGTTTCGTGACATATTCGTTGTGAAATGTCCACTGAGTGGCACTAAAAGAGTGTTTGTTTGTTTTTTCCCCCGGAACAGATGAACGTATATACGGTGCGTTTTATGTAACATTGGTTTTGTTGGTGTCACCGCAGTTCTGACTTGAAATGTCCATTGAGTGGCGCTATAAGTCTAATGCTCCGTGACATTTTAAAATAAGGTACCATCTGCACTACACCTAAACCTACACTATAGTATGAACAAAAGCGAATGTGACATAAAAAAAAAAACAATCACAAGCATGCTGTTTTAGCTTGTTTTTCAATCTCTCTTCTTTCAGCTCTTTCATTGTGACATGAGCTCCTTTTTTGTACATAACAGTTCAATCTGACTGGCTATCTTTCCAACCATGAGCTATTCACCCAGAATGAACAATATATCTTAATATCTTAGTTCACCAAAATTGTCATTATTTATTCTGCATTTATTCTATGACAAAACTTTCATTTTTGAGTATACAATCCTTGAGTAAACTATGAAGTGTTCATAGAATAATAGCTGTGAACCTTTCAAATCTAAACGTATTGGTCATGTTTTAGATAAATTGAAAGAAGTGGAGCACATAATACCCATATTTGCCAGAATGAAGCTTTACAACAGCCATCTGCACTTTATTCATAATGCACAGTTATAATTATACACACTCTGAGAATTTTAATTAAGTGATTCAGATGCATTTGCAGCAATGGGGTCAAGACAGTCTTGTTAATTCCAGTCGTTCCTACATGGCCAAAAATAAAACTATAAGTTATTCATGTAAGATATTCATGTATTATAAGAATAAAATTATTAAAACACACAATATGATTCAGATCCTTCACGCAGCATAAGTATAACTTTATAAATATATCTGTCAGTTTGGAAACCTTTTCATCTGTTAATCAGTGGAGAATGAACTTCTAAGAATATATATTATATGCAAATACACCCCTGTGAAAAAGAAGCACATACAGTATTAGCATACTTTTAGAAAGAGTACTTATTATGGAAATCATATACTTAAGTGCGGACTGAATGTAATTTTTCAGACATGTTAATTGTAATTAAATGAAAATGTATTATAGTTTAAATTTATATTAAATTCAATTAGTTGAACTTTAGAGTGCTTTTTTGACCCATTTATATGTAACTTCGTAATTCTTTTGACTTTTAAATATGGTTAAAGTGTATTGTTGAATTGACTGAATGGCATTTATGATAAACTATGCATACAAGTCATGCATTTACATATATTTGGAATTATACATTTGTTGTGATGAAGTTGCAATTTAATACATTTAAAATATATTAACTATTAATGTAATATTGAATAGCACACTACAGTTAAAATTATAATGAAGTAACTTACAAGTGCTTAAGTATGTTAGTCAACACACTAAAATAAGTTTACTTCTTTAAGGTATGACAAATATATTAAAACATAAGGATTTAAAATGTACTTTGACATTATTAGAAAGCACACTTTTTAAAAGTTTACTTACATAATTATCTGCAATTACATTTTTTTTTAAATAGACTTTTAAGATTTGAAGTACACTACAAGTGCACATTCAGTGCAATTAAGTGCACTTTTCATAAGGCCGCAAACATAAATGCAATATATTGCAAACATGCAGCCATATTGTATATGTTATTCAAAGAATCTCAGTACACAAAGGGGCAATAGAGTTGCTTTCAAATGTGCCATTAACCTGAATGTGTTATTATTCAGCAGCCAGATAAGCATGTCTACAGTTTAGCAAACTGTGACTAACTTGCTCGGCAAGATTCAAACTGTTGCTCCACCATGGCAGTAGTTGACCTGAAAAAGAAAACCAGCTGTAGAAAACAATTATGCCATGGTTCTTCAGTTCTGCTCCGAGGTTCATTTAATATTGCGATGTTACATTGCATAGAGAACTCAGCAATATTGGGTTTCTCTCCAGTTTATTCCAAAAAAATATAAAATTTGATATATTACACTACAAAAGACATTTACACAACAAAATACACAGCAGAAGATAATAGACTAACAATCATCACATAGAAACCAATTTCTTTTTGTCTTTTTCTTTTTCTGTGCTTTTCTGTCTTTCCCCTTTCTTTATTGGACCAAATATGATAAAAGATTCAAATAACATAGTCATTATGTTGAAAAAATGCACTTGTAATACGCAGCTTACCAACACCATGCATATCATTTTGTATTACTATAAATGTTTGGAAATGATTTGATGCACTCAGAGCTTTATGCTAAAATCATTGTAATCAGTATAGGGCTTTTGGAGGGTGGTAGGCTAATTTAAGAAAGATCAAATAGGTTATGGGGTAAATTGTGTTACCTTGTGCTTGCTGTTAAAGAGATATTCATAAACGCTGTATTAACCAGAGCAGTTCTTAATTGCAGCTACAATTTGACATTTCCATGTGTGAAATAGATGTATTTTGTGTAACCACAATCATAAATGTCAAACGGAAGGCATAACTCTTCTATGTTCATGACTATGAAGTCATCCAGATTTACATATTCTGAGTAAACAGCCTGATAATAGGGCAAACATGCTTGTAAAACATAATGAATCTGGCTTTTCATTCTGGCAGATATGATCAATGGTTATGAACAAATATCACTACAATAAACAACAGCCACAAATCTGAAAACACTGAAGGATTTTGCAATATTAAAGTATGGCATGTGGGTCAGTCGCGCTTAACCCTAGAGGATCCAAATATAGAAAAAAAAGCGAAAAAATTCTTTCACCTTTTAAATGTTGTTGTAGGAGTACAGGGTTAAATGTTTTTCAGTCTACAGTATCACTTGTGAAACATTTTCTGCCCTTATTTTGAAAATAAAATGAGGTTAAACACATTTGAAGTCGAACTTAAACCCATTTTTACAAAGTGAATTTCAGTGCAAAATACCAAATGAAGGGCATTGTATAAAAATTCTAAGTATATTTTAGTAACATTCATCGCAACAACTATCAAGTACTCATTACTCATTAAAAAGATGAAAAATCAATGCTGATTCGGATTAACTGAACATTTGTAACTAACTGTCATTAATATTTTTGACTTTTATTAATTCTGATCAATGAACCTCTGATTAGCTCCTCAGTGATATTTATGGATTTTTATGAGGTACTCACATAATCACAGGCACTTGAGCATTGTGTTGCTAAGATCGAATTTCAAGAAAGTCAAAAATCTACCAGAGCGGACTTATTGAAAATACTTATTCTGACCATAATTATAAGCAGTTCTAAGAGGTTTTGAGAAAAAATATGACATACTTGAGCACTTAATACAATCTTGTGGCCTTTCAGTAGTGTTAATAGCATAATAATGTGTTGTAATAATTGTGGACTTAAAATATGGGTAGAAATTACGTAATATCTGGAATTTGGTTTTGAATGATTAGTTTCTGACTATGAGTCCTAACATTCAACATTTTCTTTTATTATGAAACCTATAAAGTCGTATCTACAATGCATGTGTGGAATGTTGTTGATTATCACAGACAATCATTTCGACTTGTACCTCAACGTACATAAAAATGGAAGAAAATGGGATTGGGAGACAATAAAACACTACTACAGTACTTCTGGTATTTGGGAGGTTGGAAAAGGACACAGATAACTGATAATATTAGCATGCTAGGCTAACTTCAATGTCCTTAAATGTCCTCATTCTTAGCACATCCAAGATGTAGATGAGTTTCTTTCTTCATCAGATTTGGAGAAATGTAGCATAATTTGCTCACCAATGTATCCTCTGCAGTGAATGGGTGCCGTCAGAATGAGAGTCTTAACAGCTGATAAAAAACACCACAATAATAATGTCTTGCGAACTGTCACTTCTGACGAAAATTTGAGTCTATAATCCATAATAACTCTTCCTCCTGTGGAAAAGTCCATCTCCTGTTGTCCTTCACATCAAAGTCCACCCACATATTTGTTTAGAGCTGTTTTGGACTGTTTTCATTTGTAAACGGTGCAGATTTCTCTCCTGATGCAGCAGGAAAGAAATATCATGGAAGCAATGGTCTTAATAATGGATTTGTTTCTTACAAACACGCAGCTTTTGTCTCCACAAGATGTTAATTGATGGACTGGAGTGGCGTGGATTACTTGTGGTTTATTGTGATGTTTTTTTATCAGCTGTTTGGACTCTCATTCTGACGGCACCCATTCACAGCAGAGGATCCATTGGCGAACAAGTGATGCAATGCTACATTTCTCCAAATCTGATGAAGAAATCAACTCATTTGCATATTTTATGGCTTGATGGTGTACATTTTTGACAAATACTCCTTTTATCTTCCTGGCCTATTGGTCTATTTACTGTAAATATACACAATTCACTGCTTGTCTGTACACTGAGGGACGAGTCAAAATTATTGTTACAGTAATCAACAGATGTGGCACGTAGAATTTTAACTTATTTTCACTGATTTTTTTAATGTCTGGCATACTGAACCAACTTAAAGCCAACATGAAACAATATCACAACCCATTTTACTTCCATAATGTGACATATTTGACTGTATCCAAATGTATCATTATCTGCTATTGTTGCCTAAATAGCTATTTTTGCAGTCTAGCTAACATCAGCTGAAAAAGGATGTTTCATATGGAGCAAGTTGAAAATTATACAGAAAACAATTATAATTTGTACACAATAAAACTCAAAATCTGAAAGTAAATAGGGTCCATTCTGATTTCATGTTGACTTTAATAACCACCTAGCTGTGAAAACTGAGCAAGGCAAAAATATAGGTAGCAGAATACAGTAGAGATCACACATCAACGGTAAAACACTTGTTCATTTTCTATCTAAAGAAGCATTGAGAGGCAATATAAACATTTATTGACCGGACTGAATATACATAGTATGTTAGCCCACCAGTGCACTAAAGTATATCAACCTCACATGAACATGGATGGATGCATTTGAGCTCCACTTCAACTATGCAACTGTACACTATTTACACATAAAACACCAAAACATCAGTGGAACTAAAATAAATGTGTGGATTTGAAACGTGTCACATTTTCAAAAACAAATACATTTCCTCCGCCCTTCACGACACAGATATTGTGCAAACGGAAAGTGATCCTGTCCATTGCTTTGTCCTCTTATTGAAACAAGGAAGCAACAATTTAGAAGAAAGTAAAATCAACATCAAGCTCAAAATACTATT
Source organism: Spinibarbus caldwelli (assembly GCA_039654775.1). Classification (NCBI taxonomy): domain Eukaryota; kingdom Metazoa; phylum Chordata; class Actinopteri; order Cypriniformes; family Cyprinidae; genus Spinibarbus; species Spinibarbus caldwelli. Next base: position 23,434,288 of record CM077267.1, read on the forward strand.
GCTTTGTTTAACACTGCCATATGTTTCCTCAGCCGGTGATATGACTTCAGTCTTACTATCTGAATTCGCCTCAGGTGAACTTGTTGTGGGAAAAAAACATCCGAGCTGAAACCGACTGCAGTCTCTTCCGGAGGTAATAATATTGTTGAATGAGGTCATGGAAAAATGCTATACATTCAGCCCAGAGACACCTGATCCCAAGTCAGTAGTCCTACCTGGAGATGTGCCACACTTTTCCAAACAATCACTCAACATTTCAGTCACGTTCCTCCTGTCGCTTTAGTTTGGAGGCCTTGCCAAAACAAAACAGTAACCGTTTGTCCATCTATCCAGCCTTTTTTTTTTTCTTCATCAGTGTCAAATTTTCCATTAAATAGTTCCGTTCAATAAATAAATGTCTGTAGAAAGTGCTAGGCTACTGCTGGAGGTTCCTCTGAGGCCGCTCTCAGATGGGCATAGTGGCGTTCATCATTTGGACTCGCATCTCCTGAATGCTGTTGAGGATCTTTTTCTGATGGCCAGCCAAAGTGACTCCAACCCTCCTAAGATCTCTGCAAAAGAATGATAAATCAGGGATTTTTATAGCTAGAATATATATCACTGATAATGATTAAACAACCTGGAGTCAGTCTTAAATCAAGATTTATCTACTTGAACTGGACCAAACTTTGGGGACTTGTTAAATTTGAACTTCTAATAATGAAAGTAAAATTATTAATTTCTGCTTTTGCCTGTAAACGCTACTTTTGCCACCACTTTTGTTTCTTGTTGTTACACAAAATGAAAGAATGGATCTTGAAAAGTTTGCTTCACAAATAACATTGTTGCTGTTCATGTACATACATATGACAGCTAATCAAAATTAAATCACATGGTTTAAAGTTATTAACTAAAACTAAAACTGAAACTACTAAACAAAATTTGCAAAACAAACAAACAAATAGCAAGCAAATAACTGGGGAAAAATAAGTACTAAAATTACTCAAACGAAAAAAAAAAAAAAAAAACACGAAAAAAAAAAAATACAAAAGCACATAATCACCAACAAAATCAACAACCAGCCATCCAATAAATAAATAAATAAATACTGGGGGGAAAAGTACTAAAACTAAAATAAAAAGCTAAATGGAAATAATAATAATAATAATAATAATAATAATAATAATAATAATAATAAAATGACAAAAGCACATAAAAAATTACAAACAAACACATAAATAAATAGCAACTAAATGGGAGAAAAGTAAGTACTAAAATTACTCAAACTTAAATAAAAAAGCTAATTGGAAATATTAAAAAAAGAATAAAATTACAAAAGCACATAACAAAATTATAAATAAATAAGTAAATAAATATACATAGAAAATATAAAAATAAAAGCTAATACAAAATATTAATAATTACTACAATACTATATAAATAGCAGTTTAAAACAATTACACCCAAAAATGACAACTCTTATGTTCTAAATGCCACATGACGTTCTGTCTTCCATGGAACAAAAATGTATATATTTTGCATAATCTTCTCATTTCCATAAAGCAAAATTGAATAGGTCTTTTGTGACAAAAGAGCCAAAATGTAAGTTGATTTGACTTTTCTCTGAAATTTTTAATTTGACATCAAACCTGCTGTGGCACATTTCAACATGTCAATTTATATTAAGAGAAGATTTGACATAATCCTGATAAAAGTTTGTCTTTTCCTCACAAAATGTTTCATGAAGGTCACCCTCCCCAGTCTACATTTATTTGTGTTGCACGGAAAAGTCTATTAGTTCTAAAAACTTCAATTAGTGTTAAACTCTACCCTTAATTATGTCTTTATTAGTGCAGCCTATTCTGAAAGAACATAAAGATACATTTCAATTGTGGAAACAATTAGCCTAAATTACAGTTCATTATTCTGCATCTCTTTAGCATCATAAACTGTAGCAATTAACAGAAAGTGCATCCAAATTTCCCACTCTACATACACTCTAAATACACTACTTTCTCAAGTACGTGAAAGGCAAAGAAGTGCAATGACCTCCACAACAGATGACTTACTCCAAGGTCATTTGAGTGACGACTTCCAGAGAAGTGTATCCCCTTTCCATGAAAAGCTCAGTGTATCGACCCATTTTTATGGCCTCTAGCCATTCCTCCACCGATCTGAATACACAGCCCTCAGGGCTCCCATGCTCCACTAATAAATTGGACACTCTGCGGGAAAGACAGGTACAGTGGTGAACAAATGGATGTAGAAACCTGACATTACAGTTCTACGAAGGCTGGATAATATAAAACATTTACGGCTCTGAGCTGACTAAAAGAATAATACACCATCTAACAGTATTTGAAGGTAGATTGTACATTTATGATGCAAGTTTTCCCCTCAAAATGTGTAATATGATAATAACTGTGTTATTATACTGTAATAAATGTTATTATACAAAAGTCTGACACGAAACTGGAAATCTGAGATTTCTTCACAAAATACTTGAAATAAAGTTTTATGATTAAAGTGAAATTATTTTAACTATTTTAATGGAATTTGCAATATAAAATGGGTAGCTCAAACATTTATGATGCAAGTTTTCCCCTTAAAATATGTAATGATAATAACTGTGTTATTATACTGTAATAACTGTTATTATACAAAAGTCTGACATCAAACTGGAAATCTGAGATTTCTTCACAAAATACTTGAAATAAAGTTTTAAGATTAAACTGAAATTATTTTAACTATTTTTAATGGAATTTGTGATAAAAAAAATAGGTACATCGAACATTTATAATGCAAGTTTTCCCCTTAAAATGTGCAATATGATAATAACTGTTATTATACTGTAATAACTGTGTTATACGACAGCGTTTAAAAATAAAAATCTAAGATTACGAGATTAAAGTCATAATATTTAGAGAATAAAGTCAAAATTATGAGAATAAAGTCGAAATACTATGAGAATAAAGTCAAAATATTTCGAGAATAAAGTCGAAATATTACGAGAATAAAGTCGAAATGTTTCGAGAATGAAATTAAGGTTATAATACTTTGAGATATTCTAGCCTTTTGTGCATGCATTGCAAGCAAAGCAAAAGATTGGGAGCACCAGAAAATATTCCAAAGTCTCAGTTTTCAAAATCTGTCAGTTTTATAGTGAAATACAAACAATATGTATATTATGTGTTTTTTCACGCTCTTTAATGTGGCGTTACAGATCGCTGTATTCGCTTCAGTTTAAGCGGCATGTGAGTCAATCATCTTTCCGATTACAATAATGAGACATTTTCATTATAAATTAGGCTATACTGTTTTTTTCATGCCTTCTGATGTTCCTTCACTTTTATATCTTGCTATAAACTTGAAATAAAGAGGAAAAACACATTTATAATTTGTTTTTCGTGCTAAAACTGACAGAATTTGAAAGCTGAGCTATGGTATATTAAAAGCAACAAAGCACAAACTTATTGCGATTAATGGGTGGCTGGTGTGCTACAAATAATGAATGGAAGACGTTAAATATTATGTCCAATCATTTACTATATTATACCATGAATAAAACAGCTTGTGAATAGTCACTTAATGTTATAGCCAACAGCCTATACCTCAGAAAATAAAATAATATAACATATGTTAATGAGTTGGAGTCACACTCAAAAAAAACAAAACAAAAAAAACAAATAAATAAAATAAAAAAAAATAAAAAAACTAAAAAATAGCTCTTTGGCCGAACATGATTCAATCACGGACAGTGGTTCCATGTGAATGAAGCATGGAAAACCAAATAGAACCATCCATGTAGAACTAACTAGAATCAATGGTGTTCATTTAATTTGAATGAATGGTTTTGGTTTAACTTAAATAAATGGGTTTCATTGAAATTGACATTCAAATAATCCTACAATTAATGTTTTCTGTTTAGTCCTGTGATGTAACAAACTAAATATAACTTTTCTTTACACATATGATGTCCGGTGTTGGCAGTCCAGAAGTGATACTGGTTTCATCCAGAGCACTACCATAGTGATTGCTTTATGATTAAAGTGATTTGAAATTCTTGTTAGCAGGTCCTTAACCCAAGCACAAGCTCAAGACTTCACCACAATGGTAACCACAAAACCACGAACATAACAGAAACTTTTAAATACCATCAAAATAGAACAGTAAACATTAAAAAGTCTCTACATTTTCTCATCTTGGTAAAAAAAAGCTTAAAATAACACTTTATTTCAACATTTACTCTCCCAGTTAAGCCCCTTTGCAAAGCATGATGGGAAGTGAATTGAGTTTTGTTTGATTGAGTCCTGGTTGGATTACTTGATTGAAACGTTATTTCAATATGAAAACATCAAGTTAAGTCAAAGAGGAATCGTTTCAAGTCAACTTAACATGAAGCAATCTCATTTGAACCAGAAACCTGATACAGTGGTGTTGAATCAAAATAAACTGTTTAAATAAAGTGAACAGCATCAAAAAAAAAAAAAAAAAAAGTGTACTTTAATGAACTGATTCACATAAATACAGCGATCTGATTATTAAAGCGCTTGAAAAACACATTATTGTAAGACACATAATTTGTGTTTCGCTATAAAACTGATTTTGAAAGCTGAGACTTTGTTTTACATTAAAAGTATCGAAGCACAAATCTTATTGCTATTGGGTGGCTGGCGCACTATTCACTGAAAAAAAAATGAACATAGCAGGTCTTTTAAATTACAAAAATGAAACATGTATGTACAACACAATTAATTTATATTTCTGTTGTGAACATGCTTTAATCAAGTAGATTCCAATTGTTCATATTGAATGTTGAATGTACACATTTCTATGACGTTGGTTGACACTGAATCTAGAACTGAAATCAATCTAATTGAGTTTTGACACAACCGGGGCACTCCGGAGCAGGTGGTGGCGGTATTGCATCATTGAGAGGGATGACAAACTGTCGTAAAAGAAGAAATTGAATCGAGCGCCCAAAATTGTGAAAGATTCAGCAGCTGAGCCAATAGTCATCTCAGACGAACACTGATTTACTAAAAAATAAGTTCAGCAAAATCTTTTATATTTGTTTTCAAGTAGGCGATATTTCCACTAGATAACAGTTTTCGTAGTGTATAACAATTACAATGACTCACACTTTAACACTCTCTGCTAGTTTATCATTAGGCGTCAACAACCAGTGCCCAACAGTCAGTAGGCCTTTTTTTAAACGGGGGTATTTTTCATAAAAGTAAATATTGTGGCGCTATTTTCCACAGTATGTCTGTACATTGAAACTTTGCTGACAGTGTGAATTGCTCTTCCACACGGGACATGCCAGTCACGAGTGTCTAACTTAACGTAGCTCAATTTTTCTAGCTCATTTTCAATGAGATAACGTATATTTAACGTTAGAGATAGGCAAAACGCGGATGATTTCGCTGCAGGTGGTGTAGAGATGGTGGAAAGCGGTGCTCGTGCACCCGGCTTTCACAAGCATGGCTCTTCACGGATAAAATATTTATAATATATTGAAAACAGATATAAATATTATATAAAATGCTTAATTTACAATATAGTGTTTCTGTTAGTGGCAGTCACGTCGGTTTCAACTAGTTATTGAACTGATTATTAACAACCAGTCAGAGTCGACTGCAGAAACGCTTCTGCTGCGAGAGAAAGCTGCAGCTGCGAGCCGTGTCCACCGTCTGTAATCCCCAACCGAACCTCGCCGGACAACTGACCTTTTTGGATGCACCCAGCGGAAAAGCCCTGTTATCATGTCAGCTGGCTAATGTGGCTTATTCGCAGTCTCACGCCGTCTGCGTTTTCATTGCCCTATGACAAAACACTAAAACAAGTCTGTTCATCTTTACTTTGTGAATTTTTATGTTGTCTTTCAATTATTGACTAATTATAAAAAAAAAAAAGAAAAAAAAAAAAAGAAAATCTTTTACAGGTCCATCTTTGTGCACACACTCAAGCTTTAAATGGGTAAGTCTTTTAATTTACTTTTGTAGTGCTGCTAAAGACCTAAATCTTTTCTCTTTTTTTTTGTGACCAAGTTTTACATAATTCACAATATACACTTGCTTTATAAATTTTGTTATTCCAAATAAATCTTAAACATCATAAATAATTAAAAACAGTTCAGTTGTCAGATTTTTTTTTTTTTTTAGCGTTTTAGATTTTTCTCAGTAGGCCTTTGTTAATAGGACTTATTTTCATACATTTACCTACATTTATTTGTTTTGTGCAGGGCATGAATGAAGCCTGCATCAATGAGGGCATTGAAGACACCACTGTTTGGATTTATGTTCTCAAACAACATGCTTCTGATGAACCAAAGAACTGTAATAAAATTACAGTTGAACCACTGATGTCACATGGACTATTTTACCAATGTTCTTATACGTTTCTGGGTCTGGGGACATTTCTGTTGCATTACTCTCTATGGAGGGTCAGAAAGCTCACGGATTTCATCAAAAACATCTTAATTTGTGTTCCGAAGATGAACAAAGGTCTTACATGTTTGGAGCGACATGAAGGGTGAATAATTAAAGACATAATTTTAATTTTTGGGTCAACTATCCCTATAAGATGCATGGTTAACCTTGGCAGTGAACTGCAACAAGCTCTTGCTCTATTTCAACTTATTCACTTTGTGCCATGTTTGGATTACTTAAAAGTGTTTTGTTTTTTCTTCAGAATGCACTGTTTGTTCTAACAGTTTCCTATTTTGTATATGCACTAAGTCTACTGTGACAGTTAATATTCTTTACAAATGTCTTTGCTGTTCTTAATCGACAGTGACAACAGTTAAGTAGGTTTATAAATGTCTTGCCATTCTTAATCCACTTTGAGGATACATTATATGTGTTTGAATATGCATATTCAATGCTGCTGATACAGCATTTAAAGTGTTTTTGTTTTGATATTTCTGTGCAATCAGTTAATGGTAGCTGTGCTCAGTCCTCAAATTTGCAAAGTTTGACAACTCAGTCCAACAAAATTTAAGTACCAACTCTTGCTTTTTGCCTTTATTGTTGTCAATGTCAGTATGCATTTTTAGATTTATGATTTTGTATTCACACATTTGCATGTCTACAGTACATGTAGAGTTTACGTAAAGCAAGTTAGGTTTACACATCTCTGGTACCAGAGACATAATGAAATTCCTATTTATTTATTTATTTTTATTTATTTATTTATTTTTGCTTAATAATTGCTAACACCTTTAATTAATATTAGCATTAAGAAATAAAGTTGGTACCCTTGACACAATGAAATCACTTTAACAGTACATTATACATTTGTGTAATGGCAATCAGTAATGACAAATAATATCTTGAATCAACATGATTATTTTAAGTAGTCTAACGTGAATGAAATATTTTGGCTTGGCAAGCAATAAGTCATTGAGAAAAAGTGGACAATTATGTCAGTTGAACACATTCTGATCATGTGGGACCGATGTACACATTAAAATGAAATAAATCCAAAGGACTTTTTTTTTTTTTCAGTGTACAGATAACGAATGCAATGGAAGACATGAAATATCATTTCCAAGTATACTGTCCCTGCGAGTATGACATATGGTATGATTTGTGCTAATAGTCCCACTTATATTTGTTGTGTATTATAAAAGGGTTAAATAAGAGAGTTACAGCACCCCCCAAAGGAATGTCGATTGGGTGAAGTATTACGACTTTATTCTCGAAATATTTCGACTTTATTCTCGAAACATTTTGACTTTATTCTCATAATATTTCAACTTTATTCTTGTAGTATTTTGACGTAATTCTCGTAATTTTTCGACCTTATTCTCGAAATATTACGACTTTAATCTTGTAATCTTAGATTTTTTTATTTAATTTTTTTAACATGGCACTAAAATGCTCTCATAGTGTTATTATACTGTAATAACTGTTATTATACAAAAGTCTGACGCCAAAGTGGAAATCTGAGATTTCTTCACAAATTCTTGAAATAAAGTTTTATGATTAAACTGAAATTATTTGAACTATTTTAACAGAATTTGTGATTTAAAAAAAAAATGGGTAGATCGAACATTTCTGATGCAAGTTTTCCTCTCAAAATGTGTAATATGATAATAACTGTGTTATTATATTGTAAAAACTGTTATTATACAAAAGTCTGACACCAAACTGGAAATCTGAGATTTCGTCATATAATTCTTGAAATAAAGTTTTATGATTAAACTGAAATTATTTTAACTATTTTTAACAGAATTTGTGATATTAAAAAAAATGGGTAGATCGAACATTTATGATGCAAGTTTTCCTCTCAAAATGTGCAATATGATAATAACTGTATTATTATACTGTAATAACTGTTATTACACAAAAGTCTGACACCAAACTGGAACTCTGCGGTTACTTTACAAAATTCTTGAAATAAAGTTTTATGATTAAACTGAAATTATTTGAACTATTTTTAATGAAATTTGTGATAAAAAAATGGGTAGATCCAATGTTTATGATGCGAGTTTTCCCCTCAAAATGTGTAATATGATAATAACTGTGTTTTAATACTGTAATAACTGTGCTATTATACTGTAATAACTGTTATTACACAAAAGTCTGACACCAAACTGGAAAGCTGAGGTTTATTCACAAAATTGTAAAATTCACAAAATAAAGTTTTATAATTAAACTGAAATTATTGTAACTATTTTTAAAGGAGTTTGCGAAAATAAATAAATAAATAAATAAATAAATACAATAAAAAAATGACATTTAATAAAAAGCATTTTAAAGGGATAGTTCACCCAAAAATGAAAATTTGATGTTTATCTGCTTACCCCCAGGGCATCCAAGATGTAGGTGACTTTGTTTCATCAGTAGAACACAAAAAAGATTTTTAACTCAAACTGTTGCAGTCTGTCAGTCATATAATGACAGTCAATGGGCTCCACGGTTTTGAGAGTCAAAAAAAAACACACAAACAAAACCAAATTAAACCCTGCAGCTTGTGGTGATACATTGATGTGTAAAGACATGAAACAATCGGTCTGTGAAAAAACTGAACAGTATTTATATCATTTTTTACCTCTGATTCACCGCAATGTCCAACTGTCCTGAGCACATCCACATCAGCCACATTGACACTCCTAATTGAGATTGAAGATAGAGTGTCAATGGACCATTTCAGAGATAGGTGGCAGTAATGCACTTATAAGTCTGCGATCCGCCGTAAAGCCAGAAGAAGAAGAAGACGTGTTACGTGCCGGCTGATGTGGACGCGCTCAGGACAGTTCGGATATTGTGGTGAATCAGAGGTAAAAAACAATATAAATACTGTTCAGTTTTTTGCACAGACTGATAATTTCATGTGTCTTTACACATCAATGTATCGTCACGAGCCGCAGGGTTTAAATTGGTTTTGTGTGTGTATGTTTTTTTGACTCTCAAAGCCTTGGAGCCCTTTGACTTCCATTATATGACTGACAGACTGCAACGGTTTGAGTTAAAAATCTTCGTTTGTGTTCTACTGAAGAAACAAAGTCACCTAAATCTTGGATGCCCTGGGGGTAAGCAGATAAACATCAAATTTTCATTTTTGGGTGAACTATCCCTTTAACTGGGGTCTCAGACTTTTCAAGCCAACTAAATATTTTAAATATTCAGAACAAATATCTGTATGAAACTCGATTATAATTTTGCGTTCATATGCATGTTATATTAAATCATATTACAACTATAAATATTAATATAATCAGTGATCTCTTGGCCACACTTACTAATATTATCATCCAAGGCAAATAAAGAAAATTACGGTGCAGTAACACAGCTCCCGAAACATTCCCAGACTCCAAATCAATTTCATATTAAACCTGGACATAATTGCATAACACAATTACAGATAATGGATGATTCCAACATGTAAGAATACAGAGCGCAAATGTATTCGATACGTATAATCACAGTAATTGGAAGTCATTTGCACACTGTCACTTCTGTTTAACGCGACATTAAATCACGAAATGTGAGTGCGTATTTGTCACAAGTGTCATTAAAGCTTGATTTCCTGTGACAGCCGTGCAACAGGGTGGTTAACCCTCACTTATCAATGCTTCACAGACGTGACATCATTTGTGATCTCACAGTCGACATTAATCACATGCTGTACATAACAGCTTAATTAGCATTTAGTCTGTTGGGAACAGTAAAGAACGAGAACAAAGGAACACAAATAAAGCAATACTGGCTGCAAGGTCATCTACCTGTTGGATGGGTTAACTAGGCCCTTCAGGCTGCTGGGATTGCGGATGAGCTTGTCCAATAAGCTGACAATCTCCTCGAATTTGGGCCGGCTGTTCCTGTCTTTCTGCCAGCAGTCCATCATGAGATGATAGAGAGCGGCTGGACAGTCCATGGGCCCCGGCAGCCTGTAGTTCTCCTCCACTGCCTTTATCACCTGAGACAACAGAAAGATTGCAGGCATTTTACAACATGTTCCACGATAAACATATGATGTGCCTTCAGTGTTCGAACACAGATTGTTCTGCTTCATGAATTGTTGCTGAGAGCAGGTGGTGAATTCACACACTGACCTTGCCATCTATAGCTGCTCTAAATGAACTGCCACCTCAAAACAGACTAATTTGGATGCTCTACATCAGCAGCAACTACATGTAATATAAAGTAGTGCTACTCACATGAAGTGCACAGGAGACTCGAATTTTGGCTAACAAACCATCATCTCATTATTGTTACATAAATACAATTCTATCTATCTATCTATCTATCTATCTATCTATCTATCTATATTTTTATATTTTATATATTTTTATAATTATTATTATATATTACTATATTAGTGTATTTATGTAATGCTTATTAGAGTACAATTACAGTATTATTTATAAGTATTAATATTCATATTAATAATGCTGTAACAGTATTGAACAAAACAATTAAAATGTATAACACATAAATAAAAATATAGGCCTATATTATAAACATTTAAATCAGTCAGGTTTTAGACCATATCATAGTACTGAGACTGCTCTCATTAGAATTACAAACGACCTGCTTTTATCATCTGATCGTGGTTGTATCTCTCTATTAGTGCTACTGGATCTTAGCGCCGTGTTTGACACTGTCGACCACAACATTATTTTAAATAGACTAGAAAATTATGTCGGCATTAGAGGAAGTGCACTGGCATGGTTCAAATCGTACTTATCTGACCGCCATCAATTCGTGGCAGTAAATGAAGACGTATCATAACAATCACAAGTGCAGTATGGAGTACCTCACGGCTCAGTACCAGGCCCCTTACTTTTCACGCTTTACATGTTACCCTTGGGAGATATCATTAGGAAACATTGTGTTAGCTTTCACTATGTTGATGATACTCAGCTCTATATTTCTTTGCGACCCAATGAAACATGCCAATTTGCAAAACTAATGGAATGTATAGTTGATATCAAAATCTGGATGACTAGCAATTTCTTCCTGCTAAATTCTGAAAAAAAACAACAACAAAAAAAAACAAAAAAAAACAGAGGTGTTAATTATTGGAACAAAAACTTTTACATGTAATAACCTAGATCACTGTCTAATACTTGATGGCTGCTCTGTAAATTCTTCGTCATCAGTTAGGAACCTAGGCGTACTTTTTGACAGCAATCTTTCCTTCGAAAAACATGTTTCTTGCATTTGTAAAACTGCATTTTTTTTTCATCTTAAAAATATATCTAAATTACGACCTATGCTCTCAATGTCAAATGCAGAAACATTAATTCATGCGTTCATGACCTCGAGGCTAGATTATTGTAATGCTTTATTGGGTGGTTGCTCTGCGCGTTTAATAAACAAACTCCAGCTGGTTCAAAATGCAGCAGCTAGAGTTCTTACAAGAACCAGGAAGTATGACCACATTAGCCCGGTTCTGTCAACACTGCATTGGCTCCCTATTAAACATCTTATACATTTTAAGATCTTGCTAATTACCTATAAGGCCCTGAATGGTTTGGCACCTCAGTATTTGAGTGAGCTCTTATCACATTATAGTCCTTCATGTCCGCTGCAATCTCAAAACTCTGGCCATTTGATAATACCTAAAATATCAAAATCAACTGCGGGCGGGAGATCGTTTTCCTATTTAGCGCCCAAACTCTGTAACAATCTACCTAACACTGTTCGGGAAGCAGACACACTCTGTCAGTTTAAATCTAGATTAAAGGCCCATCTCTTTAACTTGGCTTACACATAATACACTATCACATTTCTATAATTCAAACCCATTAAAGGATTGCTAGGCTGCATTAATTAGGTCAACCGGAATCGGGAACACTTCCCAAAACATCCGATGTACTTGTTACATCGTTAGAAGAATGGCATCTATGCTAATATTAGTCTGTTTCTTTCTTATTCCCGAGGTCACCGTAGCCACCCAGATGCAGACTGTATCCAGATCAGATGGTCACTGCAGCCACCCGGATCCAGTCCGGATCCAGATCAGATGGTGGATCAGCACCTAGAGATGACCTCTATAGCCCTGAACGTCAGCGGAGACCAGGACAACTAGATGAGCCCCAGAGACTGATCCCCAGTGAAGACCCTGTCTCCTAGATGGCCATCGGGACAAGACCACAGGAACCAGATGAGTCCTTTGCACAATCTGACTCTGCTGCAGCCTAGATTTAAACTGCTGGTTTTGTCTGGCCAGAGGAGAATGACACTATTTCGGCATACTATTTCCCCGTCTAAATACTGTAAAGCTGATGTAAAGCCACCCAGCTTTATATCAAGCTGATGTAAAGCTGCTTTGACACAATTTGCATTGTTAAAAGCGCTATACAAATAATAGTGACTTGACTTGACTTAAATGTTTGGAGTAAAATTTAACTTTTTTTTTTTTTTTTTTTTTTAAATATTATTGTATACATGCAATGCTTTTTAGAATACTGTTACAGCATTATTAATATTAATATTTCTACTATTCACAGTAATATAGCAGTAAAGTAATATTAATATTAATAATTCTGCAACAGTACTGAATAAATTATAATTAAAATGTATAATATATTATTAATAGTATAGGCCTATATTATAAACATTTAAATATTTGGAGTCATATTTCTTTTTTTTAATAAATGCTTGTATTTAGCAAATTATTAATTTTATTTGCATTAAATTGATCAATTGATTAAGATGACATTAAAGTAACTTTCTACTGAAAGTTATTTTCAGCTTTGTATTATATATAGTTGTTAATGTAACATTAATAGTATTAATATGGTAACAGTACTGAATGAAATATTTTTAAAACATTTAATATATAATATAAATATAGGCCTATATCAATAACCATTAAAAAGTTTGGGGACAGTTTTTTAATATATATATATATATATTTTTATTTTTTTATTTAGTCAATTAATACTGTTATTTGTATTAAATTGATCAAAAGTGACAGTAAAGTAGCTTTCTATATAGTTTTTCAACATAAATACATTTTAATATATGTGTATAGTAAAAATACTATAAATACTATAAATACTATATATACGATTTTTTTTCTCGTAATTTAATGAGTTTATTTTCAACATTTTCTTTAAACTTTTTTCCTCTAAATTTAACACATTATTTCTTGTAATTTAATGAGTTTATTCTCAACATTTTATTTTGACATTTTATTTTGACAACAATTATTAATCACATTATAATGACTTTAATCTCGAGATGGTTTTATTTTTATTTTTATTATTTTTTTTTATTATTATTGCTAGGCGCTAATACTCTTCCGTAGAGATGTTTCTTGAGCAGCAAATCAGCATATTATGATTTCACAATCAATATTTCACAATATTACTGTTTTGACTGTCTTTTTGATTAAATAAATGCAGCATTGGTGAGCACTGGAATCATCTTTTGAACGGTATATAGCATGTGTTTTTGCAGTGTACCAGTTGACAGATATTATATATAATTAATGAAGATGTCTTGTTTGCCTTACAGGGTGAATGTGATATGTCTATTAGATCAGTTTTACTTTTTCTGCGATTCAAAAACTGGCAACAGAAATCAGAGCCCTGAATCAACAAAGAGTATCTTCTCTCTAAAATCCCCCTCACTCCCACATCACAAAGAGCAGCACTACAAGAAAGCAATCCCTCACGGAAAACACTCAGAGAGAGAAAACACAGACCGAGAGAGAGACCGACTGACAGACAGACAGAGCCAGAGAAACACACCGGCATCTAGCTGAGCAGAGGAAGCCGAGATCTGAGGGGAACCCTCAAGAAACCGCTAAATAAAACATCAAATAGCTCTCCCTTCCCTAGCGTGTATGAAACAGATTAATGATGGAGCACAGAATGAGATGTGAGGCGCAGATGAAGCCGTCACTGGCAACTGTAAAGGAGTAAAAAAGGTCAGTCGTGCTTGATAAAACCATGACTGCTATGTGCACCTCCTTCTGGGATATGCTGGGAAAACTTAAGCATCGCCTTGTGTTTCATCTCTGCCTGCAAATATACTTGTCATCTCATACGCTGACATATGACATGCACATCTACATAAAAGACAGAGAGGCAGCTGTTCGCCGTGTACTGTTTGTTTTTCGATATCTGAAGCTGTGGTGCTTTAATAATAGTTAAAAAGGTGCTCGTGATTTGTAATGTGTTTACTGCATTAACATTTTTATTTATTTGTATTTGACATTTAGGTGTACATTTTTGTTTGAGATAGACACTGATACATTTTTTTCATTATTGTATACTTTTTATTATCTATTTATTACTTTTTTAATCAAATGCTGTTCTTTTGAACTTCTGTTTATCGACAAATCCTGGAAAAGTATCACAATTTCCACAAAGACATGGAGCAGCACAACTGTTTTCAACACTGATAATATTCTGAAATGTTTCTTGAGCAGCAAATCAGCATATAAGAATGATTTTCTGAAGAATCATGTGACACTTAAGTAATGATGCTGAAAATACAGCTTTGATCACAGCAATAAATTGCATTTTAAAATAGTTCAAGTAGAAAACAGAAAAAATGTTCAATTGTATTAATATTTCAAATTATTACTGTTTTTATTGTATTTTTAATATTAAATAAATTTAAATAAATTTATTAAATAAATCCAGCATTTGTGAGCATAATATATTTCTTAAAATAAATAAACTCAAACTGTAATATTGACATGAAAAAGCATATTAATGAAAGACATATATAAAGCAATATTTACTTAACTAAGAAATTATTGAGGGCTACAAGCCATCTTTGGCAAATTTAATTAGTTAATATTTATATTAATATTTTGCTTTTTAAATGGAATTTATTTTTTTGTTAATTAAGTATGTTAAATAGTAAATAGTATAAAATTGTATATAGTATACATTTTTTCTTTTTTGTTTTTTTTCTTTTTGCTGCAATAAAAAAAAAATAATATCAAAATAATGTAAAAATTTTAGCACGGTCAGAAAAAACAGATGGAGAAGAAAAGACACTTGTTAACTGCAAAAGAATGAAGAATTAAGGTGAAGAATTAGGTGAGAAACCATCAGGAACCATTTAGTCACCAGCTCCATCATTTTTCAGAACTGCAACCTTCCTGGAGTCTCCACAAATGCAATGTGTCAGGTTCTCAGAGACTTTGCTTGGCTCATTGAGATGGACTAAAAATGAGCTCCTAAAACTTACTGCCAGATTCTGGAAGATCAATTCTTCAAACAGTGGTACAAGAGGATGTGGTGCTGGTCCTTCAAGAGTCACTCAAAACTTATCCGTCCATAAAGCCTATAAAAATCTGTCTTCATGTATTTCACAACACTTCAGCATGTTATTCTTATTAAGTGAGGGTCATTTTTTAGGATTTTTTACCCAATCAATGTCTCTGAGAACCTGACACATTGCACTTGTGGAGACTTCAGGAAGGTTGCAGTTCTGAAAAATGATGGCGCTGGAGACTAAATGGTCCCTGATGGTTTCTCACCTAATTCTTCATCTTAATTCTTCATTCTTTTGCAGTTAACAAGTGTCTTTTCTTCTCCACCTGTTTTTTTCTGACTCTGCTGACCCAATGAGCATTTCGCTGCCCAATGGTCATGCCTTTTTCAAATTATATTATTGCATTACTATTGCATCTTTCTAATGGCCATTTAATAATTTTTGACTTTTAGTCTGAGTTAAATCTCTCTTTTTTTGGCTCATTTTATCTGTAAAAGAAAACCTGCCTAATAATTCGGCACACTTGAATATTAGGAGTTTTTGATTTCCAGCCTTCATGGACAATTATATATCACGTATAAATGATTAAATACAAAGTCAATAGTAGTTATTAAGATTGATGTGGTTTGGAATTGGTAAAATGTTCTTGGAAAAAAAATTATGACCAGAATATCAACTTGCCTAATAATTCGGCACACAGTGTAGATTTATTATTATTAATATTTTTACATACATACATACATACATACATACATACATTCATTCATTCATTCATTCATTCATTCATTTATTTATTTATTTATTTATTTATTTATTTTAATTTAATTTTTGTTTTTTTAAGTTAACATTTTATTTTCAAGTAACTTATATTATATATATATACAGTGCCCTCCACTAATATTGGCACCTTTGGTAAATATGAGAAAAGGCATCTGTGAAAATAAATCTGCATTGTTTATCCTTTTGATATTTCATTCAAAACATTCACAAAATTCTAATCTATCATTGAAGTAAAACAATTGAATGCGGGGGGAAAATCTCATTGTGAACTAAATGCTTTCTCTAGTTTATGTTGGCCACGATTATTGGCATTATTCCACATTATTGCAACGTCCTTTTCCCAAGATAACAGCCCTGAGTTTTCTCCTGTAATGCCTGAAGAGTTTGGAGAACACCTGATAAGAGATCAGAGACCATTCAGAGACCATTCCTTCATCCAGAATCTCTCCAGATCCTTCAGATTCACAGCTCCATGTTAGTGCTTCTCCTCTTTAGTTCACCTCACTCATTTTCTGTAGGGTTTAGGTCAGAGGACAGGGACAGCCATGGCAGAAGCTTCATTTTGTGCTCGGTGACCCATTTTTGTGTTGATTTTGATATTTGTTTTGGATTGTTGTCCTGGTGGAAGATCCAACCACGGCTCATTATAAGATTTCTAACAGAGGCAGTCAGCTTTAGTTTTTTATCTGTTGGTATTTGATAGAATCCATGATGCCATGCATCTGAATAAGATGAGCAGGACCTCTGGCAGAAAAACAGGCCAACAACATTAAAGATCCAGCAGTATATTTAACTGTGGCCATGGGGTACTTTTTATCCCTGTTTGTACTAAACCCATCTGGTGGGTTTGCTGCCAAAAAGCTCTTTTTTAGTTTCATCTGACCATAGAAGCCAGTGTCATCAGAGATGGGCAGTATTTCAATTAAATGTATTTGAAATACGTATTTAATTACAAAATATGTATTATGTAATTTGTATTTTGGTGGACAAAAAACAAACAAAAAAACAAACAAACAAACAAAAAAAAAACAAAACAAAAATAATGTGTAATTAAATACTTTGAGAGACAGTATTTTGTATTTGAAATACTTAAAATACATAATCAAGTAGGCCTAGTTATTTTTCTCAGATAATACAATATCTTTCTTCAAACACACACAAAAAAATAAATAAATAAAAAAAATTAAAAAAATAAACACTATTTATACATGTATTTATTTAACAAACCAAGCTTCTTATTTACATTTCCTTGCATTTGTACACAACACACCTGTACACACAAATACCATATGATTTTTATTTTGTATATTGTGGTCTTTCAAAAAAAAAAATAAAATAAAAAAAAATAAAAATATATATATATATATATATATACACACACACACACATATATATATATATATATATATATATATATTATTTCATATTTACTTATTCTATTTTTATTATCTGTGTCGCTGTCACTCTGTTTGTGCTGTGGAAGCCTCTGTCACCATAACAAATTCCTTGTGTGATTAAACATACCTGGATCTTTCTTCACCTGTGTTAATAGTTTTGCCAACTATAGCCTATCATAGTTTTTGGCTAGATGCAAGTGAATCATGTCCTCTTGGATCCGGGTTGGTTCACCCCCCCAAAAAAACAAAAAAACAAAAACAAAGATCTGTTGTTAATACTCACCCTTGTGTCATTCCACTCCTGTAAGACCTTCGTTTATCTTTGGAACATAAATTAAGATTTTTTGACAAAATCCGAGACCTTTCTATCCCTCTGCAGTCAGTCATGCAACTTACACATTCAAGGTCCAGAACGGTAAGAAAGACATCAAGTAATCCATGCCATTAATCATTAAGTATTCCATTTTATTAAGGGACATGAGTGCACAAAAAACATAATTTACCACTTTATTTCCAAAAATATTATTCAAACACATGTGTTGTGGTAATCTAGTGAACACTCACTCATGTACGTTGTGATGACGCCAGTCTTCTATGGCATGAACACAACACAAATGCACTTTAATGCTTTTGTGAACACAATGCAGATCAATATTTTCATAAATAAAGTTGTAAATTATGTTTTATTGTGCAAACAAAGCACTCACATTGCTTAATAAAACTGAGGTTAAACCACTGAAGTCACATGGAGTATTTTAATGATATCTTTCCTACCATTCTGAGCTTGGAATGTGTAAGTTGCGTTGGTGATTATGAAGGAAAAGCTCTCGGATTTCATCAGAAAGATGAAAGAAGGTCTTACAGGTGTGAAATTACATAAGAGGTGAGTAATTAATGACATAATTTCCATTTTTGGGTGAAATTAACCTTTAATTCATCCATGGTTCCAACTGGAATAAAATGAAAGAAGCTGTTTTGGTGCTCAGTGTAAACTGGCTAAGTATGCATTAAAATATATACTATAAGATATTGCTCACTGAATGTTATTACAGGACGGAAGAAAATGTTGCTTTAGAACTTTACTTGGTGGCTGACAAGTGACGTTAGCTTGCTTGGCAAAAGTTAGCTACTTGTTTCTATAGACAAACTGAAAGTTTTTAAGTATTAAATTAAAATAAATATTATTGCTAATGTCTGAACAGCATGCAACGAAAATTAAAAAATGAAAGCCTGTAAACTAAATATTATGTGAATGACTCAGGGCGGTTTTGCTTGTAGAATCCCAGGGAAACTGTCATTACAGTGTAATTTTAATGAACCTCATCTGTCGACATGATGTCAGTGAACCTCACTGTCCGCTGCTCGCTGGCATTACTATGGAGTGTGTGCAAGAGCATGAGCAATGAGTTACTGACCACAGTTCACATAACGGCCACCAGTGTCACTAATAACAAGGGTTTCTGTAATCTACATAGAGCCCTTTAACAGCTAAATATCAACATTTTTAGGAGTTAATCTTTGCTGTTGACAGTGAAATAGCTTGAGCCATTCTCTTGAGTAGGATTACGTGGTATGACAATACAGTTTCGTAGGACTGCTTAATTTTTGACATGCTTATAAAGAAATGATAAAGGAGCAATGAAGAAACATGAACAAATAAAGTGGAGAAATGCTTGATGGTATTATTCAAGTAAACATAAATTAGAAGAAATATGGTTCAATATATTGTATATATTCTGTAGTGTTAGGGTTAAAGAGTATGTTGTTTATAAGCTGTTCATATGTTATTATTTACTGTATGAGTCAGTGAGATCATGTTTGCATTTAGACAGAGACAAGGAAACAATAGATGACGTTAGCTTCTGGTAAAAGCTACTGTACATAATGTCTTTTAAAGAAACTCTATGCCTGAACCGAACTCCATTACGCCGGCAGATTTCTGTCTACAGAGAGCTGATGCTCTTTCCGTGCAGAAAAGCCAAGAGTGAAATTCTTGTGGCCAAAACCTGAAACTCCCATTTTCAACTCAAATATCCATTACCCAGCATCCCGAGTGTGCCTATTCTGCTGTTGAGCAGGTGACCTTTGACTGGACCGCAGGCAGATGTACCGCAGTGGGAGAAAAAATTTATCCAGCCCCAACTCAACCCCAAAATCTGCATGGATCTCCCCCGCTGATGGTGTTCGATATGTCAGTTCAGCTCAGATTTTACCCTCACTTCCTGATCTATTTATAGACATCAGCATTCTATCGCTCTCATTTCCCCTAAGGCAAATACGAGAGAGCATGTGAGCGTTTAAAACGGCCATGGGAAGCAATTATTGTGGTGTAGTGTTAAAAGACTGCAGGGGAAAACTGCACTTTGGCTTTACTGCTGCCTTAGAGGCTGAATCTTTTCATAAATGTATGCTATATTATCACTGGATATACCATTTTATTAAATTTATGAAAATAACTTACCAAAAAATACTAGGGCTGTCAAGTGATCGAATTTTAATTTGAAAGTAATCACACATGAATTGTGGCTAAGAAATTATCACCTAAAAGAAAATTTTAAGTCACTATTGTTTTAAATGAGAAAAAAAAAACACAGATTAGACAATTTTAAATTAATACTGACAATAAAATGATACTCTAAATATGAAACAAAAACCACCAGTAGGTTGCGGCAAGTCACTGTCTTAATAAACAAGTCGTTCAGTCATGCATTCATCTGATACAAATGGCTGATTCGTTCAGAAACAAAGCAAGTTACTGTCTTTATGAATGAGTCAAGGAATCATTCACTCACTCTATTCGTTCAAACGACCAATTCATTCAGAAACAAAAATTGTGACTGTCTTTATGAATGAGTCACTGAATCATTCACTCACTTGATTCGTTCAAATGGCCAATTCATTCAGAAACAAAACAAGTGACTGTCTTTATGAATGAGTCACTGAATTATTCACTCACTCGATTCGTTCAAATGGCCAATTCATTCAGAAACAAAAATTGTGACTGTCTTTATGAATGAGTCACTGAATCATTCACTCGATTCGTTCAAATGGCCAATTCATTCAGAAACGAAACAAGTGACTGTCTTTATGAATGAGTCACTGAATCATTCACTCACTTGATTCATTCAAAAGGCCAGTTCATTCAGTAACAAAACAAGTGACTGTCTCTATGAATGAGTCAATGAATCATTCACTCACTCGATTCATTCAAATCAAATGGCCAATTCATTCATAAATGAAGCAAATGACTGTCTTTATGAATAAGTTACTGAATCGATGACACAATTGATTTGTTCAAACTCCCAATTCATTCAGGAATGAAGCAAGTGATTGTCTTTATGAAAGAATCACTGAATCATTGACTCACTTAATTTGTTCAAAACACAAATTCATTCAGTAAGGAAACACCACTGTGTGTTGATTGGAGCCTCAAAACAGTTCTGCTGTGGCTTTGTTTGGAACTGTTTTTGCTCGCAAAATTAAGCAAAACAGACGATATTGACAATACTGTATGTAAAATTTAACACAATATTAACTTTTTTTTTGTTTGTTTATTCAACTATTAAATAATATAAAATCAATGTTATATTTGCAATCATGCAGATATTCGATTCACTTGATTAATTCAAACGGCCAGTTCATTCCAAAAACAAAGCAAGTAACTGTCTTTATGAATGAGTCACTGAATCATTCACTCACTTGATTCGTTCAAAACTGTGGATTCATTCAGTAAAGAAACACTGCTGTGTGTTGCTCTAAAAGACAACTGGACAACTGACTGGAACTATTTTCATTTGTGAAATTGAACAAAACAGTATTGACAGTATTTTCACTTATAAAGACACTACTGTATGTAATGCCAATAAGACCACATGTGAACGGCAGTTTAATAGAATATATGCATCATTTTGACTTACGTCTTGATTGCTCATCTCCCAGTATGGTCTCTCGCCGTACGACATCACTTCCCACATCACGATGCCGTAGCTCCACACGTCACTGGCTGAGGTGAACTTCCTGTAGGCGATGGCCTCTGGAGCCGTCCACCTGATGGGAATCTTTCCTCCCTGCAAGACAAACAGCATGCTGAAATCTCACATCGTCTCACATCAGAAACGTGTCTTGTCAGAGCATCTTAACAGGTGATTATCGCTGGGAAAGAATGGTGTCAGGCTGTGAAATGTGACAGGAAGTATTAGGTCTGTGGACGGCTGCAGCATGCTAATCGCTAATTGACTGTCCCGGTGTTAGTGCTCTCCGTCTCTGATGGCACTGAGGAGACGTGTCTTAATTTACTTTGCCGACAGTTCACACAGCCATAAAACGCTTCCCTCAGTGTTACTCTGACACACCAAAACAAGAAACAGACGACAAAGAGCGCTATGCTATGCTAATTATGACAGCCACCACCAAACCTCTAATTATCCTCTTTCAGAATAAGGCAGCTCCATTTTCAGGGCTCAACAATAATTAGTTAATAATTATTATAATAATTATATTATAATTATATATATATATATATTCAACAAGAATAAATTATCGCTTATTGCTGACAGTGGTATTTGCACATGCTATGTGTGGCTGGATTCACAAAACATTCTTAAAAATAAAACAGTTCTTAAATTATATTTTCTATTTGCAACACTTAACATACAGGGTTCTTTCTAGAGATAGAGCAAGAAAAACAGTGGAAATGAATGCATTTAAAAAGAGCTATTTAAATTTTAAGAAAGTGTGACACAGAATACTGAATTCCTGTCAAGCCAGTCACAATGAAAATAGTGTGTGTGCTTATTATGATTATTATGGTAATCTGCAAGCATTACATAAACACTGAACTGCCTACAGTAACCTGATTACACACAAGGTTGCAATATTCATTGAGTTGATCAGCGAGTCTTTGAGAAGAACCAGCATACAACAGATAACAAAGACAAAGACAAAGACTTTTATTCTTAAGAAAAAAAGATGTTCTTAAGAAAACACTTAAGAATTTTTCAAGAGTTGCACACTTATGATTATTACAGTAATATGCAGGCTGTGCAAAAACATGGACTTTGAGGTCATTTTCACTGAGTTCTTTGAGTGTTTGGCAAGAATGCCAAACAAAACATCACAGCCTGTTATGTTAAGACAATTCTTGAAAATTCTTTAAGAATTTTTGAAAATTTGAACTTAGTAACATTCTTACGAACATCTTAGAATGATTATTAAACTCCTGCCAAACCATTCACAATGAAAATAATGCATGCTTATTATGATTATTACGGTAATTTGCAGGCTGTGCAAAAACATGGACTTTGAGGTATTTTTCATCAGTAAGTCTTTGACAAGAACTCCCATACAATCAGATAACACCAAATTTTGTCTTAGAAAATACCTCTTAAGAAAATTCTTCAGAACTTTAAAGAATTTTTCAAAAGTTGTACGTGTAAATTTATTTTAAATTCTTTTTATTTTATTTTATTTTATTTTAATTTAATTTTAATAAGAAAAGTCAGAATTGAGATATAAACAGGCAATCGTGAGAAACTTCCAGTTGTGAGGAAAAAAATCAGGATTGTAAGACATAAACTCACAATTGCAAGAAAAAAAAAAAAAATCTAAGAATTGTGAGATAAAAAGTCAAAATTGTGGGGAAAAAGTGAACATTACGATATATAAACTCACAATTGCAAGAAAAAAGTAAGAGTTGTGACAAAAAGTTGCAAATGTGAGAAAAAAAGTCAAAATTGTGACATGTAAACTTCACAAATGTATAACTTGCGAATGTGCAAAAAATGAACTTATTTCTGACAATTCTATGGTGGAAATAAGCATCCATAGTTCAGGGTTCATTCATAATTCCAGGGTGTGGAGGATGATTGTGTAGTGTGTAAAATACCCCTAATGCACTTCGCAATGGAAGTGTCCAGCTTAATACGTTACTGCAATATCAGAGAGCAGGAAGGTAACAGTATTGAAAAGTAGGGTGCTAGTTGCACTGGGTTTGAATATGGACTTAAAACAAAGCCCTGCTGCGAGGCAGCTAATAGATGTGAGGTGTAGTAGGTTAGCTGTTAGCGTGACTCAGCGCTTATCCTCTGCAGCACGTACGCGGGTTGTGTAGGCCGCCTCTGGGTCGTCCTCCAGCACTCTCGACAAGCCGAAGTCGGACACCTTACACACCAGGTTGCTGTTGACCAGGATGTTGCGGGCAGCCAGGTCACGGTGCACATAGCCCATCTCAGAGAGGTAACGCATGCCAGAAGCAATGCCACGCAGCATGCCGACCAACTGGATGACAGTGAACTGACCGTCGTTCTTCTGTTGGAGCAGTAAAGACATATATTGTACATGAATATAAGCATAATGCATAAAATTGAATGGATATACTACAGAAAGAACGACTAACTGTACAAGCTTAAGTCATTGCATGAGAAGAGCACCTTTGTGTCTGCAACATTTCATGAAGTGGACAGAAAAATCTCCTATTAAGAGTTTGGTAGTTTCTACATTATTTCAAACTTAATTACAATTATATTAATTCAACATTAATGATAAATATATGATTTCAATTTAATTATACATTAATTCTAATATAATTAATTATAGATTAATTCTAATTTATATACTTTTTCAATTATATATATATATATATATATATATATATATAATTGAAAAAGATAAATAAATAAATAAATAAATACAATTGAGAAACAATTATTTACATGAAATACACAAAAACTTAAAAATAAAATGAAACCTATATATATATATATATATATATATATATATATATATATATATATATATATATATATATATATATATATATATATATATATATTTTATTTGATGCACACAAAAACTTTATAAAATAATATTTTCTCATTCACAAAACATAATAATAATAATAATAATAATAATAATAATAATAATAATAATAATAAAAATAAAAATAAAACACTAACTAAACTAAACTGAAAAAGAAAAAAAAAAAAAAACTATCAAAAAAAAAAAAAAAAACTACCTGATCTCATGACGAAAACATACCTCTGGGAACTTTTTCGCAAGATGCGAAATACGTAGCAATAAGTACATAACACTGCAGTTTCTAACAGAAATGAACACTAGAGGCGGTAAAACAGCGAGCACTTGTAATCGTTTTTGTACACAGTTATGATTACAGCTCCATACGTTTCGCTTTCTGGACACAACAAGCTTGCTCTGTAGATCAGCCGCACAGAATTGGACTTAGCATGCAAAATCCTTGGGTACGAGTCCCGTGAAAAATATGACTCACGATGAAAGATGAGAGATCAAAAACAAGCTAAAACGGTATGCTTGCAGTTGTGTTGTTATGTCAAATTCGCTTTTGTTCATTCTGTCAGGCAGGTTTAGGTGTAGTGCAGATGGTACATTATTTTAAAACGTCACGGAGCATTAGATTTAAAGCGCCACCCAGTGGACATTTCACATTGAATATGTCACAAAACGTACATGGTGGTACGTATTTCGCATCTTGCGAAAAAGTTCCCACAGGTATGTTTTCGTCATGAGATCAGGTTGGAAAAAAACTAAAACATACCTTAACCCTAAAGATATCATAAGTACTTGTTTTTAATTAATATTCCTTAATATTTGTTTGTGTAATTACATTCTAACAAGGGACATGTTCAAATAAAATGTATCAGTAGCACTTTATTTTACAGTCTTGTTCTGCATGTTCATATTATGTACTTGTTATATTAATTAAAGTAACTGGGTAATAACTAGGTAATAATCTACCCCTAAACCTAATCCTAACCAATATTGTTACCTTATATTATCCAGTACTTTCTTAGACAAGTACACTGTAAGTAAAGTTATGTATTGTAAAATAAAGTGCAACCAGTGTGACTACACTTCACTTTAATTATTCATGACATTCCCGTAAAATTGACAGAATGACCATTGACTGTACCTCCAAAAAACAAAAAATGTACCTTCAAAAAAGTGTCCAGGGATCCATTCTCCATATATTCTGTAATTATCATCACTGGTTTACCTTTCAGAAATAAATCACACACAGATTTCAGATTCAAGGTCATTTTTAGGTTACTATTATGTGAAATTGTCTACATTAAACTGGTAACATACAGAATGTCCTTTATGTTCTTTTATTAAAAAAAAAAAAAAAAAAAAAAAAAAATTACATTACTGAATCAACCTAAATATATTTGGTTACACCAACAAAATTAAACTGAAGGGTAAAATCTAAGTATAAATTGTATTTTAAGATAACAATTGCAGGTTAACACTCTTTACAGTATAATACTGAAACAAACATGTTCAAACATGTTGCGTCCCGGCACTCACTCTTGGTGACGACCCCCTTGAGGTGGATGATGTTGGGATGCTCGAACTGGCCCATGATGCTGGCCTCGCCTAGGAAGTCCCTCCTCTGCTTCTCGGTGTAACCGGCTTTCAGAGTTTTAATGGCCACTGGGATCTCTCTCTTCCCTGGCAGCCGCAGCAAACCACTGCACACCTCACCGAACTCACCTGCAACCGCAAGCAGAGCCATCAGTGAACCGCAGCAGCAAAGAGCCAGACAATGAAACGCCTCATTGTGCTCAAGCAGATTTCCCTCGCGAAGCGACAAAGTGCAAAGCTACTGAGGGATGAACTTGCTTCCTTCTGAATGAATAAAGTCTGGCAGAAAATGCCAGTATTTATAATGCAACACTTTCTAGAGCAGGATTTTAAACCGAATGTTTAGAACAAAACATCTTGTTTAAAGGATGTTAATTTTTTTTTTACTGGAAAAGAAGAAAGAGAATAATGAACTAGATTAAAAAGTTCATCAAGACAAAGTTTATGATAGATACAGAAAGCCTGACCAAAAAGTCTGAATTAGATTTACTAGCTGTAAGTTAGAAGGTTTTAAGTTGAAAGTAGTTAAAAGTAGTGCTGTCAAAATTAGCGCGTTAACCCAGGCGATTAATTTTTTTAGTTTAATGTGTTAAAAATATTTAACGCAGTTAACGCAGGGGCGGAGCTAGGGATAGCCACTCCACTCATAACTACTGCTTCTGTCTCTTTTTTCTTGACAAGAATTGTGTTTATTTAAAAGCAGAATGTCTTTACAAGTTTTTCAAATGGAAGAATTTTCAGATGCACAATCCACTTCTCCTCAGCGACAGACGCGAGTCAAGCGAGCGCGGAAACTGTACAGGTGATGAGGAGCTACAGTATAACAACACTGAACAGCGGTCAGATGAAATGTTGTCAGGCCGTATGTCAGTAAACAAATTTTCCTGTCCTGTCAGCTGTTATACTGTGCTCATAGAACATGCTCTTCAACTGCACACACAAATACGGCGCAGTGCGCTGTAGCCTGTATCATTTCATATTAAAGCACAAATGAAACTACGAGCATATGTGTCAGATCCCCATCACGTTCAGCAGCGGCAGCTCTTAAAGTAATAGCAGCTAAATATCCTCATAACCCAGCTGCTATTATGTCTGTTCATCATAGAACAAAAGAAAAAAGAGGAAATCAATAACTTTTGTAGCTTTAAGGATTCATCTATATTTAATTTAGAATTTAGTGTTTGATAACTTTATTTAATTTCTGTACATTTCCTACTTGCTGAAGGGCACAGGTAAATATGATATTTATAATAATGAGTATGTGAAGATTGTTTTAAGTTCACTTAAATTAGAAGTTGTTATTTTTTATACTCTAATAAATGTTAAAATTGATAGCTCTCAATTATACATTAATGTTGAATGGCTAGTCAATGGTTAAATATTAGGAAAAAAAGAACAATTTCCTAGAGACATCAGTAGTATTGGTATCAGTGATACTTGTCTTCAGTCATTAAAAAGATGCCATTAAACAAATATAAAAAATATACTGTCTTTATGTTTTTTCTACATTCATTTGAAGATTAAATGTGAAATCATTGCAATATAAAGGTATATTTAAAAACTTTAATGTTAGGTGGGATTAATTGCGATTAATTTCAGAAAAAAAAATTGCAATTAATTTACTTTTTTTTTTATATATATCGATTGACAGCACTAGTTAAAAGTTGAAATTGATAGTTAATCCAGAAATGAAAATTTGCTGTTATTTTATTCACCCTCAGGCCATCCAAGATGTAGGTGACTATTTTTTTCCTTCAGTAGAAAGTAAAGAAGAATTTTAGCTGAAACTGTGGTCCTTGGTGATTTATATAATGCAAGTCAGCGGTTACCAGCACTTTGATAGTCAAAAAAGCATATACAGGAAACACAAAATTAAAACTCATGGTTCCTGGTGATATATTGAAGTCTTATGAAGCAAAACAATTGGTCTGTGCAAGAAAATCAACATTATTACCTGTAATCCAGAGCCTCAGACTCCAATTCTTTCCTGCGAACTGGTTCTTTTGGAGTTTGTTTCAATGAACTCGTTGAATTCTCTAGTTTGTTTTTGTAATCACACAATGACTAACGCATACACAATAATATTATTAAAGCAGCCAATAATGATGTGAAATTTGGACGTTTTACATGTATAAAGCATATAAAGTGAATAAACGAGTCTTTTTTTCAGCTCAACATTTTACATAAACAATGGGTACACCATAAAAACTTTTATATCAGTGACGCATCGGTCTTCAGTTCGAGTTGAATTGTTTCCTCAGTTCAGCGACTGAAGGAGAAACTGGAGAGCTGAATGATCATTCATCACAGAATCAGATACAATTCTATTTTGGCTCATTTCTAGTTGAAGTGACTGTCAGGCATCTGAAAGTGAGTTTTGATTGAGGAAATTGCAGAACTGTGCTGCTCAAGCCGCAAACTGTTTCAGATGATTCAGTCTGATTAGGTGAACTGATTCATCCAGTTCACTAAAAAGAATCATTCAAAAGAATGATTCGTTCATGAACCGGACATCCCTCCGGACCATTTGCCTGAGGCTCTGGATTACAGGTCATAATGTTGTAAATAATTTTCAGTTTATTGCACAGACTGATCGTTCCACTTCATAAGATCTCAATATATCGTCAGGAGCCTCGGTATAAATTTTATGTTGCCTGTATGTGCTTTTTTGAGTCTCAAAGTGACGGTAGCCACTGAATTGAATTTTATGAATCACCAAGGACCACAGTTTCAGCTAAAAATCTTACTTACTGTTCTACTGAAGAACAAAAGTCACCTACATCTTGAATGGCCTGAGGGTAAATTAACAAGCAAATTTGAATTTATTGGTGAACTATCGCTTTAAGTAGTAGTCTTAAAAAATAGAATGTTATGTGGTTGCTTGGGTGTTGCTAGGCAGTTTCTCAAGCCAACATAATGATCCACAGTATCTGAGCAGATTTCATCTCATACAAACGCTGCACAGTCAGTCCTAAAGATGAGATCTGAAAACCAAACCGTCTCACATTCTCCTTCTCAGCGGTCAACATTTCACATGTAAGCTAATTGTACTTCTGTTCCTAAGGCCTGTTTTGTTTTAGTTGCTCATAACTCACTCACCGGCTCCAATAACCCGCTCGATGGTGATACAGGACACATCAATCTCCTTGGCAAACTCGTGGACGGCCTGGTTGGGATCTTCGTAGGTGTGAGGATCGATATACGTGCGGACCGCTGGGAATTTGACTGTGATGAAGAGAGAGAGGAGGAAGTGTTGAATCCTGGGGTTGGCTTATGTGATGTAATGTAATGCGTGCAGAAGATGCTGTTTGAGGTTTCATCTCTAGAGACCCTGTTTGTTCTTCCCTGCTGCGCCAAGCACAACATGTTGATGGATTGCTTTAGGACTACATAATAAGAATCCACCAAAATATGCCACATGTCTGTGTGTCACTGTATTATTGGGTACATGGTTAGTGTGGTTGTAGCCTAATGGGCCGGTGAGGTTTTCGGTATACAGATGGGTGTCCCAGTAACTGCAAAATAATTTAAGTCTATGGGATTTTTCCATCAGTCCTTCTATTGCTAATCAGTGAATAATAATAATAATAATAATAATAATAATAATAATTTGTGTGTATATATATATATATATATATATATATATATATATATATATATATATATATATATATATATATATAATATTTTTATACATTTAAAAAAAAAAAAAAAAAAAACCTTAAATATTGCCATACATTCCAAATAGAAAATATAAATCATTTAGACCAGTGCTTCCCAAACCTCTCCTGGAGGACACCCTGCCCTGCACATTTTGTATGTCTCCCTAATCAGACACACCCAGTTTAGTTCTTGCAGTCTCTACTAACGAGCTAATGAGTGAAATCAGGTGTGTTAGATAAGGGAGACATACAAAAGGTGCAGGGCAGGGGGGCCTCCAGGACAGGTTTGGGAAGCACTGATTAAGACTATTTAAATATATTTAAAAATATAAATAAAACATCATATTTATAAATATTAATACAAATATAAATATAACATTTATTTTCAGAGTATTAATAATCATTATTCATGACGCAGTGTTGCCAGTTACCAATTCTATTGCCAATCAGTCAACAACAACAATAATAATAATAATAATAATAATAATAATAATAATAATAATGAACAACAAATAATAATAATAATAATAATAATATTAATAATAATAATAATAATAATAATAATAATTATTATTATTATTATTATTATTATTATTATTATTATTATTATTATTATTATTAACAAAATATTAATAAAGTTTGTGTTCCTGTAAATAAGTTTGTAATGTTTTAATAAAAACATCATTTATTTATATAATCAGTATTATTATTAATAATAATAATAATAATAATAATAATAATAATAATAATAATAATAATAATAATAATAATAATGTGATGGCTGTAAAAGTGCTGTTAAAATAAAACTCATTCATGCCGAACTGTCCTGACGTCATTTTGAGCGTATGATTGGATGAGACTAGCCCACTGAACTCTGGCTGAACCTAGACGTGTCTGTCTGTCTGTTTTATTTAGACTTACTGTGTCCATTGTGGAAGTGCATCTTCTCCTCGTCTGGATCTTGCTTGGCTTTGCTGTAGCCACAACGCCTGTGAAAAGAAGAGCCGCATTACTCTTTATACAGCATAGTTTGCCATTCTCTAAAAGCCATTTCACTAAAAACAGCCCTGCATTCATTTCCTCTCATTTTTAGATGCAAATTTGCTAATTGAACGGCCTGATAGATAAAGAAGGGCTGGTAAACAGTGTGAGTACGGGATGGTAATGGTTTTATCTGCTTTCAGCACAAGAATCCTCCAGAGAGGACTATCCAAACACACACACATGCAGTACGACAGCAGTCTTAAGTGAACCCAATGCATCACTGCTTTATCTGCCAGTAGGGTGTTTGGATGTGTGAAATGAGCAAGTGAACATTTACACACAATGAACTGCAGAAACAAGGCAATATCCACTTCAGATCTGAGATACAGACAGCAGGGTAAAATTATTTGACTACCTGTACATGATCACCGTAAGTTATCTTCTATTTTGCAAATAAGATAGTGAAAATACAATTATTATGGCATAAAATATTAATTATAATAAAATAATATAATAAAATAATTACAGCTATTGAATTATTATTATTATTATTATTATTATTATTATTATTATTATTAATAATAATAATAATAATAATAATAATAATAATAATAATAATAGTAAATTAAATTAATTAATTAGCATGTCATGTAATTAACTTGACTCAAATTTTAAACCAGGATTATTACAGTTAACTAAGACTAAAATTGAAATTAAAATTAAAAACATTAAAAAAAACCCTGAACATTTATATACTAAAATTAAATATATATATATTTTTTTAATTCAGCTAGTTGCCAATGCATCATTTATCGTTTTAATTTAGATGTACAAAAATATCTCAAATGTCAAATTGTAATAAAAATTAATAACAACTAAATTAATAATATATAACTATCACAGTGATACTAAAATTACACTGTTTAAAATAAATGACAGTGTTAATTATTATTAATAATATGATTAATGATAATATTTTCAAATATTATTCTAGAGTATGAACTGCATACTACCACAATATTTTTTGCAGTATGCCACAATATTGGAATATTCTGCATATAATGCACAAATGCATGTGTACTGCATAACGTAGAGTGCATGATGCCAGGAAACTGTATGCAATATGCAAAAATAAATGTGATTGTGTACTTGGCAAACATAGTGCATATGCATATTGTCTACTGTTTTCTTGGCAGATTTCAGTATATATTACGCAGTACACTAGTATTTCATTATGAGTTCTCCCACAGTCTAGAAAACAGCATTTACCGTATGCTTACTATGAATGTCAGTTTATGGCCCAGTTTTGTAAAATCCCAAATAAGCCATCTCCCTTTCAGGCGACCCTGCTCTGTTTAGGAGTGTGTTGTAGCCAATTGTTCTTTTATTTGTTTGTGTGTGTGTGTGTGTGTGTGTGTGTGTGTGTGTGATCCTGTGGGATTTGGCTGTATGGCTGCAGCCTCAGGGGAGATACACATGCAGAGCTGATGAGTCTGATCAGCATGTCAACCCTGAAGCCCCGCCTCTTCCTGTGCTCCACTTTCTTCTGATGAATTTGATTGGATCTCTGTGCTGTCACTCAATCTGACATATTAAGCCATGAAGCCAAAATCCTAACTGCAAGAAAAGAGTAAAAGTTACTCTTCTGATGGATATAAGCTTTATATGTTTGTAGGGCTGCATGTATTTAATTAAAATATATAGCAAAAATGCTGCAGAAAATTTAGCTTTGCATCACAGGGATAAATTATATTTAAAATATATTCAAATAGAAAACAGTTACTTTAAATTGTAATAATATTTCACAAAATTACTGTTTTTACCGCCTTGGTGAGCATTAAATAAACACTAATAGTCTATTTTTAACCTACACTACTATTCAAAAGTTTAGGACCGTTAAGATTTATTATTATAATGTTATTGTTGTTGTTTTATTTAAGGGACATATTAAATTGATCAAAAGTATCAGAAAATATATTCATAATGCAAATAAATAAATACATATTTTCAACAGTGACTTAATTAATTAATTAATTAATTAATTCATTCATTTATTTATTTATTTATTTAGCAGAAAATCAGCATATTAGAATGATTTCTGAAGTATCATGTGACACTGAAGAATGGAGTAATGATACTGAAAATTCAACTATGCATCACAGAAATAAATTACATTTCACAATATATTAAATTAGAAAACTGTTATTTTAAATGGTAATAATATTTCATAATATTCCTATACTTTTGATAAAACAAATATAGTCTTGATGAGTGAGAATGTATGAATGAATGAATAAATAAATAAATAAATACATACATACATACATACATACATACATAAATTCCAGTCCCAAAACTTTTGAATGGTACTTTCAATAATAATAGAACGGTGATACCTTTCTGTACATTAATATTTCTTGCGTATGTTAAGAAGTCTCCTTATAATAAAGTGTGAATTTGTGTACATTCATATCCAGTGTCCTCGATTCAACCCGAAATCTCCACAGCATCACCTTCAAACGTCAGCGAGGATGCTTCTCTGACAGCTTTACTAACAGCCCTGTCCAGCAGGAACTTGTTCTGCTGTAATAGTCTTCTGACGCACCCTTGCAGCTCATTCATGAATGCGTCTTGACCTAGTAAGGCCAAAGAGGCTATTAACAACCCTGATTGCTTTCTGCAGGAGAGAGCGTGCTTCAAACCCATCTGTGACATGAAAGGTGACACAAGTGTCAAGGCTGCGGCCGCATGATACACTGATATACACTTTAAGAGTAATTGCCTGAAACCGTTGCACCCTTGAGGGACATCCTAACCCTTGGTTAAACAATTCAACTGCCTTTCAAGAGGATTGTGAGAAATTCAGCCTGCTGATGTCTGCTTGAGGTCTTGCTCTCGTGCCTATAGTCAATCTCCATGAGGACTTGACAGCATCGAATTAAAGGCTGCGGCTCGGTTCAAGGGTGAAGGGTGTGGAGAGACGAACATTGTTTGAGGTTAGCATTAGGTAGTACTCCACTGACATACATTCTAACCCTTGAAAAAGTTTGCTTAATTGTATTGAATGTGCACTTGTAGTATACTTCAGATCTTAAAAGCATATTATAAAAAAAAAGATAAAAAGTGTCAGTAAATATATTTATAATGCTAAAAAAAAAAAAAAAAAAAAAAACTTTGTGAACTTTCTTTACATTAAACAACCACGGATAAAAACGGATTGTTTCCACAAAAATATTAAATTGCAACTGTTTTCAACATTTATTTATGTATGTATGTATGTATGTATGTATGTATGTATTTATTTATTTATTTAATTGATTGATTTATTTAAGCAGCAAATCAGCAAAGCAGCATATTAGAATGATTTCTGAAGGATCATGTGACACTGAAGACTGGAGTAATGATACTGAAAATTCAGCTTTGATCACAGAAATAACATTACATTACATTACATTACATTTTATAAAATATCAAATTATATATGTCAGGATTGTCTTGTGTGTCTTGTGTTCCCCTTCCTCTTGTATGCCATATTTAGTTAGTTTCCTGTTCCTGTGATTATTAGTTAATTATGTTCCAGTTGTGCGTGTTTAATTATCTAGTTACGTTGTGTATTTATAGTGTGTTCTGCCCTGTGTTTCCTGTCGAGTATTAATTGTCACCTCTGTCTGTCATGTGGATGTTCCCAGCCTGTTTTGATTTCAAGTAAAGACTTTATGTTTGATTCATTCCACGTCTCCCCGTTCCTGGTTTCCGTCTCCTCCATGTAATCCGTGGCAATATGAAAATCAGAAAACTGTCATTTTAAATGATAATAATTTTTCATAACATTCCAGGTATTTCTGGTAAAATAAATGCAGTCTTGATTCTCATTGTAATCCTCATTCATTCAAAAAACTACTTGCATATAATATATTACTAATAATAAAAAAAAATAATAAAAGGCCATTTAAGAGAGACACTTTCATGATTTTCTTAACACACTTAAGTACACTTTTAAAAAGGGCACTTTGTAATAATGCAGTAATAATGTTGTAATAATGTAGCAATAAGTAATAAAAAGTTAAATCTTTGAGTTTTGATATTCTTTCTATAATTGTGCTTTAAAGTGCACTTAGTCTGACTAACATATACTAAAGCATATGTAAAGTAGACCTACTTGATTATAATTTTAACTGTAGCATGTTAATAATTAATACATAAATAACGTTCTTCAGAGATAGAATTAAGATATTTTGCTATAATTAAATAAATAAATAAATAAATAAATGTTCTTCAGAGGTAGAATTGAAATATGTTGCTGTTCAATCAAACATTTACATGAAATAATAAATAAATAACATGCTTTTCAGAGATGGAATGTAATGTTTTGCCATTAAATCAAACATTTACGGCTTAAGTTCATGTACATATCCCTTGGATGCAGGAAATTATTTTTTCCAGACAATCACTCTTTTAATTTCAACCTCAATATTTCATCTATTTCGAATAAGCTTAGCATTTCATACGAGCAAACAAAGAAGAACACACGTTTATATCTGCACCTACTGCACTCCCAGCATAATTCCAGTAAATTGCAGACTGTTTATTATAGATAGACAGAACGCGTCCCAGTTTGTTTCCTCTAGCCAGAAGGACAATAGCATGCATTACTGTCTCATTTTAAAATGTTATGCCTGAAATGCTAAATAGGACCGCGTGTATGAAACAGGATATTGCTGTTGGCTCCTCGTCTTGCTCAGCCATTGTGTTTTGTGATCGTACAAACAAATCTCCCACCCATGTTTACATTAAGAAGCGAACAGGCACATATTATTCCTACTGTAGAACTGAGGCCAGTGATCAGAGATGTAGATACGTATGGAAGGTCTTTAACTAGCTCAATACATGACAGCTAAAACTGACAGCTAAACTGATTAATGTATTCACATGTCTGAATTCAAATATATTCACATGACTGTACATAAAGTGGTGATAAAACACTTATATATTGAACTTTAACAGATATAATTACAGATACAATAATTATGTAATTGTACAGATACAGATAATTATGTAATTCCCATATTACTTTTTTCCCTCTCCCTTGTTTCTCATTTTTGTGAACTTTTACTAGAAATTTCTGTATATGATTTGGTTACTTTCAGGCAAATACCACAGTTATTAGTTTATAATAAGTACAATTTCAAAAGTCATGGGACCTCCTTCCAATATTGTAAGAAGCTTTCATAATCTTCCAGTAATTTTCCTTCTAATGATATTGGTTGCTGAAACCAGCTTACCACAGTTTAACAACAACAACAACAACAACAACAACAAATTTTGGTGTTTTGAACACTTTTGTCCAAATGTATTTTGACAATGTTTATTATTATTTATAATTAGTTTTATTATGATAACTTGTGATTAGAGCTAAGACTAAATAATATTTTGCTAATCAATTCATTTGTTAATTATTCCTTCAATTAATCAGATATTACTCCTTTCCAAAATAATGGCTATTTAATGCAGAATGATGTATATTGTGGTTCTTTTTTTTTATTTTTATTTTTTGCATTGTACTGCATCTTTGCTCCTTTAGTGAAGTTTATCAGATACTCATTTGCTATCAGTACGAGCCTTTATGCCAAACTGAAATATACACATGACTTTCTAACATTTGTAGATAAGGATCAAACCGTAAGATGTAAGTTATGTTGTGAGGAAATCAAGTCTCAAATGCATCAAACATCACACATTTCTGTCAAAGCACCTGACGGGCAAGCTGCATTAAATGCTTATGAGTTTGTTTGAAGCGCTTGATCTAAAGCATATCTCATCATGTTTATGACAGCTTGGGTCGTGCACTTTTCCTGCACCAGCTCACTCTGCAAGCTCCGCTGTTTTCCAGATGCATTTTGTCCATAGAAATGCTTATTCGCTATCGTAAACTCACATAACAGACTGATGGATTTTCTGTGCACAATGCGCAAAAGTGATTAACTTATAATCAGTGCTGATTATTTTCATTATTAGTTTGACTAGTTGTTGCAGTCCTACTTGTTATCATTTGAAACAAACCAAATCACATCATTTAAAGCAAACACAAATTGTGAATTTTTTCGCTTGGGATTGTTTAGGAATGGATCTTCCAAATAAAAGCCACTTGGATTTTCTTACTGTACCTGCCACTCATCAGGAAACCTGTGACCAGTGCGATGAGGAGGATGGCCACAGTAACAGCAACAGCGATGATGGGCACCTGTCCCTGATCACTGGAGGTCGCTACTGCAGGAACACAGACACCAGAGAAACACAAGAGCACGGTTTGAGAGTCCGATTTGTGCCATTTCATCATAATGTTTCTTGCTAAATTCAGATAATTACTTTAACTGTAGAGCGTAACATCCATTTTTACACACACGCAACATTATGTGGCATGTTAATACAAAATTCATCTGATGTGCGGTTGTAGATGTGCACACTGTAAAAAACATTTTTACAAATTTTCCAGTTTATGGGTTCTGAGTAACAAATGCAAATAAAATAAAAAAAAACCTGTTAGAGCAGCAGAATTCTCCCTGTTGTACCAACTAGTTTGCTGACTTTTTTGTTTTGTTTTGTTTTGTTTTGTTTTGTTTTGTTTTGTTTTGTTTTGTCTTGTTTTGTTTTGTTTTGTTTTGTTTTGCATCAACGTTTTGAAGTTGTCTGAACTAGCATAGTTCACTTCACAAATAATCCCATTATATCCTATAACCTATACATAAGTGTCCAATTAATTAATATATAGTGGTAAGAAAAATTATGTGAACTCATTGGAACTGTTTTTTTTTTTTTTTTTTTGCATTAATTGGTATAAAACGTCATCTGATCTTTATCAAAGTCACAAGTAGAGCATTACATATAGCATTTTCTGCATATTTTAACCTTTTAAAATAGTGACTATATGATTAATTTATTCACTCTGAGGACAAATGATACACTATTACAAATTGTTAAAACATTCACTGATGCTCAAAAATGTACATAAATATGCAGAAAATGGGAGACGGAAAAATTCAGGTAATGACAATGAGGTAAAGTTCACTTACCTTTCCCACAACAGTACAAATGCTTAATGAGATGTGTTTAATAAAGACGCAAAAGATTATAATTGTTTGTGTGTTGTTAGCTTAAGCACATTGTGCTTATCTATATTTGTAACTTTGATGAAGATCAGATTAGATTTTATGACCAATAATGCAGAAAAACAACCAATTCCAATGGGTTCACATACTTTTTCTTGCCATTGTACATATACTAAAATGATAAATCAGTTTATTGTGTTAATAACTGAGCATTTGCTGAGAAATCTGCAGTTGCCCCAATTAATTTATTTGCTAAATGAGGCATTTATTTTGCATTTACTGAACAAACAAATTCAAATTGACAATTTCTTAAGACAATAGTTGAGAGAACTTAAAATTCTGAAATCATCAAGCTGCACTATTTTTTTTTTCAGTTTTTTACAGTATATATATATATATATATATATATATATATATATATATATATATATATATATATATATATATATATTTTTTTTTTTTTTTTTTTTTTTTTTTTTTACAATGACTTTTAATGTGGATCATGAGTTTAAAAAAAAAAAAAAAAATTCATCATGTTTCACTTACAGTAAGGACTTGTTTCAAACTCAAAGCGACGGCTGAACCCTCCGTAGCCCGCAGAGGTGCGTGCTCTGATTTGAAAGATGTACGCTGAGGAAGGTTTAAGGCCGTCCACCAAAACATCCGTCTCCTTCGACTTGATGATGGTGTAGCTTGTCTCCTGATCCTATAGAGCCACCAGAAGACAAGAGAAGACAAAAACGGTCAGAGAGGGAGAGAACAAAGGCCTTCTGTCCCATGAGAGAACGGCAAAGTGTGTGTGATTTGGCCAGTAGTGAGGATCGGTTTCATGGTTTTCATTGGCTTTGTTTTAAAGCCCTGTGTTAAGTGCTCTGTCCATTAGCTTAGATATGAGCGGCTGCAGGTCTTCATAGCTTTTTTGTTTTCTAAGTGCATCATATCAGTGTTTCACAGAACGGTCCAAAACACTGAGGTCATGAGGAGCTGAGGCTCGTTTTCTGTCTTTAATTGGCTCAACAAAGCAAGCAGCAAATGCTGCAAGGTGAGGAGCAATCAGAGATTAGATCGGAGAGGGGATTTAGTTTCAGGCTTTGTGAGGGTTGTCGCCAGCGGGGTGGTCGAGTGAGACGCCCAACGACAACCCTGCTGCTGGTAACGTCACTTCATTAGAGGATGAATCCTGTCTTCATCTACTCAACCTCATGGTGTTGCACAGATGCATGAATTTCTGTCTTCTGGAGGAATTTTGAATTGTTTACTGGTCGCTGTTTTCCATGCATTTACAATGAGTGTGGACTACAGATTTCAAGCTTGAAAAAGGACACCAAAGGACAGATTTACTAACAACATGCACCAGCACTAATCCTTGTTTGGTGTTAAAACAACTACTTTCATGAATTACTAAATAGAAAAAAAAGTGAACAAAACATAAAATAAAGATGAAGAAGGGATCATCTACACTTTTTGTAGTCTAATGTAAGCAAATTTGTGACGTTGACAATGACAAC
Source organism: Spinibarbus caldwelli (assembly GCA_039654775.1). Lineage (NCBI taxonomy): Eukaryota > Metazoa > Chordata > Actinopteri > Cypriniformes > Cyprinidae > Spinibarbus > Spinibarbus caldwelli. Next base: position 23,473,796 of record CM077267.1, read on the forward strand.
TCAAGTTCATGGTCATATTTCTGGGCCATTTAGTTCTTTAGAACATTCTCAGATCAGGCTGTAAAACATGATTACTGGATTATCTGGGGCTTCTGTAAAAAAAAAAAAAAAAAGAATATAAAAAAAAAAATGATACAGGTTTAATTGATTAACATTTGCTAACTTCATTAATTAACAAACTAACAGTAAAAAATACTTCTAGAGCATTTATTAATCTTAGTTAATATTGATTCCAATGTTTATTAATACATTATTAAAATCAAAAGTTGTATCTAATAATGCAGTGGTTCCCAAACACGTTCCTGGAGGCCCCCCAACACTGCATGTTTTCCATGTCACCTTAATCAAACACACCTGATTCAGATCATCAGCTCATTAGTAGAGACTCCAAGACCTGAACTGGGTGTGTCAGACAAAGGTGGGATGCAAAATGTGCAGTGTTGGGGGGCCTCCAGGAACGAGGTTGGGAACCACTGTAATAATGGACCTAAGCTAATATAGACTAACACGGAAAAGTTGAATTTTTATTGATTAACGTTTAAAGTGATTAATATATATAACAATCCATTGCTCATTGTTAGTTAATGTTTTTTTAATGCATTAAATATAACAAATTGAACCTTTTTGTAAAGTGTTACCAAAAATCTTAAACATCCTGAATTTTTTTTCTAATAAACTTTACACAGAAAATGTGATTTTATGATTTTTTCAGTATTATTTGATGAATATAGAATTCAAAATAACAGCATTTATTTAAAAAGAAAAGTCTATTGCACCACATACATGTATTTACTGTCACTTTTATTCAGTGAAAATGCATCTTTCAATAAATCTTACCAAAACCTTTAAATGGCAGTATATCATGGTTTCCTCAAAAACATTAAGAAGCACAACTGTTTTCAACATTGATAATAATCAGAAATGTTTCTTGAGCAGCAACTCATCATATTAGAATGGTTTCTGAAGGATCATGTGACACTGAAGACTGGAGTAATGATGCTGAAAACTCAGTTTTGATCACAGGAATAAATTACATTTTAACATATATTCACATAGAAAACAGATATTTTAAACTGTAATAATATTTCACAATATTACTGTATTTTTTAAATCAAGTAAATGCAGTTCTGGTGAGCAGAAGTGATATTTGACCTGTAGTGTATCTAAGCATTATAACATTTTCTTTGTGTCTTTGTTTCTTTTGATTTTGGGGTGAAATGTAAGATGTGAATATTTACAGCATTCAGTATTTACCTTCTCAAAATACTTGATCTCATACTCCAGGATGATGCCGTTGGGTCGGTCGGGTTCTTGCCAGGACACTGTGATGCTATTCTTCGCCGTCTTGCCTTTCTTCACCACGGTTACAGGAGACGGAGCTGGGAACAAAACAGTTACATCTCACATTACTTTTCACCTCAAATCAAGCAGAAAGTGTATTTTCTTGCGTGATGCAGTGAAGCCATGATGCAATGTGCTGTAATTGTCATTTGAAGGTTTCCAAGTCTATATACTTGAGACTTATATTTGATAAGTCCAACCCCTCAGCAATTCCTAATTAAATGAAGATATCATATTGTGCTAATTACTTGAATGAGTTTCATAAAGTTCAGAGGAAAAGCAATTCAGAAATATGAAATATTCTACACTTCAGTGGCAGAGACAATCAGAGAGAATGTCTTTCATCTTAACTAGTCGATCACTTTGAGAAAACGCTTTGAACGTGCATTCGGGCAATGACATGCTTTAATGTTTGTACAACCTAATTATCGCAGATGAAAAATGCATGGTGAAATCTGTCCTGATTTACCTCCTTCCCATAAAGCCCCAGACATAACATCACTCTCAACAAGTATGAAATTGTTTTATAGTTTATATTGCTTGTCCATAAAAGACTATGAATGATACTACTTAGAATAACTTTGTTAAATATTCACAATGTTATATTATAGTGGAGTTTAAACTCTACGTGGCAAGAGTGGTTTTGAAATATTGAGTTTATACTGCTAAATAAAACATTACACAGATTGCACTGGGCAAGTTGCATTTTTATACCTTAAAATCTCTATAACGTATAACCTGAAGTGCCTATATCTAATACATGTATATATATATATATATATATATATATGTGTGTGTGTGTGTGTGTGTGTGTGTGTGTGTGTGCAATAAAATGTTATAAATGAATTTTATTTATAATACAAATTAATATAAATATTTAAAAAGTACAATATTTTAAGTATTATTATTACTATATATTTAAATAATAAAATAGTAATGTGAAGCATCATTACTAATTAAATTTATTAATTGTATTTTATTATTTTATTATTATTTTTTTTTTTTTCATTTATATAAGCATTTCTGGATGTTTATGGATGCTTGAGGGAAAAAAAAAAAAAAAAAAAAACCTTTGTTGATATGAGTGTTGATATGAGTGTTGATATGAGGTGAGCTTGAAAAAAAGGTCACAAAAGCAATTATTTATAAGCAAATATCACTACCAGAACAATATCATAAATTTAGTCCATACGATACATGCACTATAAACCAAGTCATCTTATGCCAAAATCAGCTTTAAGGAACATGTTAAAGACCAAATTTACTGATACAATCACTTACTCGAGAACCAGAACACTCCAGACTGGTTTTTTGAACTGGATCAGTTTCATTCAAAATTTCCAAACTAAAAGAACAAATTTAATTCTTCTGTATACAAATCTTAGATACTTAGTGTTTTTTTGCATATTTTCTGACTGCTAAAATGAGGTATCATGCATTTTTTGCATCTTATGCAATGATATTTAAATATACTATCTGGGATATTATATATTACATAGTATGAATTTGACACAGACTCTATACTGTTACTAGTTCCTATTGCACTGTAGGAATTAAGAACTCACCGAAGAAAAACTTATAAAACTCACAACCTGCATAGAATAAACACATAAAACTTACTGCAAAGCAAAAACTCGAAATTCAATTGTTGATTTTTCAAATTTTCTCTGTCTTTTGCTCCTCAGTTTTTCTCCCATACGGCTGTGTTTGGTGTCACTAATGTGAGAACACACATAAAAAAGCCCCTATCTGTCTATACGTGGAGTGCTGAAATCAAACCCGGCTTTATATTCCTCAACAGAAGTGTCGGACTGTGTCCACGAGATAAATTGCATTTAGGTTCTCCGGACGATCCCTCAGGCACTGATCCAATAGCTCAATAGAGGCCCATGATAGGAAAGCAAAGAAAAGTCTTTTTCCCCATCCTCTCTTTCCCAAACAAAGAGTAACTGTATCCTTTCTACTCAGACAAAACTGTAATCATTCCTATCTTAAAAGCCTGAAACGGTATACTTGGCAACCTGATCTTCAGGCCTGCAGGAGAAGAGAGGTATTGTGGAGGGTAGATGGGCCACTTAAACGGTCTGGCAGCCTGTTAAATGTTTGACTTTCAGTCAGGCGGGAGACACGGCCCTTTGAGTTATTGATTCTCAATAATCCTTAAGGTCAGCGTGGGGAATTTTGATCTAAATTGGTGATGGCAAGAAAGAAAAACATCAGCAGGGGATCCATCAAACAAAATAGTCATGCTGTGTGACAGAGAGCGACAATATATATACAAACGCACAAATATAGGTAAGCCCACGCAAAATCTTTGCCCACAGAATATCCCGCAGATTTACACAGAGTCTGAACGCCTGATCGTATGATATATGTGTCTCTGTACATTTTGAAGAATCATTGAATTTCTATGATAATGTTTCCAGTGATATCGTCAACTTGAATGCACAGATACTATTAGACCTGAACTGAGCTGAACGATGACATCCCTGAATCAATGATGAACTGACTTTAACTTAAACCTGAGTATTTACTTTTGTCTTTTTGCATTATTATACACTATTTTTCCTATTTAATTCTGTAAAGCTGCTTTGACACAATCCGTATTGTTAAAAGAGCTATATAAATAAAGGTGACTTGACTTGACTTAGACGTGGATTGAGTTTCTCTTTCAATGTAAGTCTTTTGGATCTTTCTGCTGAAGTTTAGAAGGGCATCTCACCCAAAAATGAAAATTCTGTCACTATTTACTCAATTTAAAATAGTCAAATTACAATAAATACATAAAATGCAGTTTGTTGACAATTTAAAGTAGTCAAACTACAGTCAATAAATAAATAAATAAATAAATAAATAAATAAATAAATAAATAAGTAAGTAAATAAATAAATAAATAAAACTGATGATTAAAAAAAAATCTAAATGCATTTGTACATGTTGGAATTAACATTAATTATGATTATTTAATGCTTTAGAATATTTTTACATTGTTAGTTCTTGTTAACTAAGGTTAACTAAGGAAGTTAATTGTAAAGTAGTCAGATTACAATAAATAAATAAAATGCAGTTTGTTGACCATGTAAAGTAGTCAAACTTCAATAAATAAATAAATAAATAAATGTAGTCTGTTGACAATTTGAAGTAGTCAAACTACAGTCAATAAATAAATAAATAAATAAAATAAAATTGATGATAAAATTAAAAAAAAAAAAGATTTTCAAAATGCATTAGTACATGTTGGAATTAACATTAACTATGAATAGTTAATGCTTTAGAAGAATTTTACATTGTTAGTTCTTGTTAACTAAGGTTAACTAAGGAAGTTCATTGTAAAGTATAGTCAAATTACAATAAATAAATAAAATGTAGTTTGTTTACAATTTAAAGTAATCAAACTTCAATAAATGAATAAATACATAAATAAATGTAGTCTGTTGACAATTTAAAGTAGTCAAACTACAGTCAATCAATCAATCAATCAATTAATCAATAAATTAATTAATAAATAAATAAATAAATAAAATTGATGATTAAAAAAAAAGATTTTCAAAATGCATTAGTACATGTTGGAATTAACATTAACTATGATCAGTTAATGCTATAGAATAATTTTACATTGTTAGTTCTTGTTAACTAATGTAGTTAACTAAGGTTAACTAAGAAGTTCATTGTAAAGTGTTAAATCTTTCTCAAAATATACTGAAATCCACCTTAAAAACACAGGTGGTAAAGAGATGAATAAAGTTCATCACAAGTAGCTTTTCCACAAGTAGCCATACACACAAACACAAAACACCATCATGGTTACATCTTTTCCACTTCCATTTTCATTTAACTGTATTTTGCTGTAAAATGACATTAAATGTCCCATTAGACCTATTACAGTCTTTAAACATTTAGAGTATTTTGGACTGATTTAAACCCCATTTCACCATATCTGAAAATCTATCCAATTCCACAGATATCAACACAGAAAATGTAAAAAAAAATGTGCAGATTTGGTGCAGACCTATATGACAGCACAAAAGCAGCGAAACCTTCCTCTGTGTGAAATTTCACAGCCCTATTCTTAGCTCAGCGAGAAATTTCATCTAGCCTGCTTTGCGGAATACATTGTGGACCATCGAATAAATGTGATAAAACCAGATACTGCTTATTTTACAGCTTGAACTGGATCTTTTCCATTTCCAAAAGACCGCAGTCAGTAAATCAAAACACTTTGAGCTGCAAAACAAAACACAGTCAGCTATAAAATGCAAAGGTAATAAAGTCCTCAACAATCTCGTCACCAGTGACAGCTCACAGTGCAAAGGTCCCGCCAAAGTGTCGCCTCTCAGTTCATTAACAGATGGAACGCCAGCCTTCGCTGGGAAGCATGTCAGAGGAAGTGTGATGATCGCACTCTGATTAATGCCTCCAATTGGGAAGTGTTGCCTTCATCTAGTGTGAGATTCTTTTAACTCGCAAAGACTTGATATCTGCGCCAGCCGACGAAAACAGCAAGAAATGTCACTACTTCCACACCGAACTCATGTAGCGAACTATTTCTGTCTTTTTTCACACACAAGCCGAGCTGCTTTAGCTTAGTTAATCGCAGCTGTCTACAAGAATCCAGCTTAGCGTGAGCGGCATCAAAAACCCGCATCACTTCCTGGCTGTACAACACTGACTCCAGGCAGTATTGGTTTTTGCGTAGGCGGAATCTTCCAAGCAAATATTTGCATGTGATTTAATTGAAGTTAGCATGCGGAGCCGTGGTTTTCATCTGGGTAAGAAAGGTCATCTCCTCCGCTCCGGCCCCGAATGACTGCCAACATCAGGATCTCAATAGGCCGTGTGTTTGTAAACAAGTGTAGTTTGGGGAGCCCTGCCGAGAAGCAAGATGAAAAACCCCTGGCAGAGCCGAGCGGCCCATCGGCCAAATCTAGGCCTGAGATATAACTCCTGCCAACAGACGCCTGTGCCAGCCAGAGGCCTGGCCTGAGAACTATGAGCTACCAAACACAATCTTAACTATTTGCCAAATGCATCTGCCCTGATGTATAGCATCTGGCTAGAGACAGGAGTGCAGATTCAAGGACAATGCAAACATCTTTTCTTAACCAGTACATGTGTATTGTTTTCTGTTAAAAATATCTGTCAAAAATAAATATAATTATAATATATTTACAGACAACATATCTTAAATTACATCTTATTTTTATTTATTTTTTCATATAGTGTTTAAAAGTTTGGGATCGTTACAGTTTTTTTTTTTTTTTTTTTTTTTTTTTTAATAATCATTCAGCAAGTCTGCATTTATTTGATCAAAAATGTCATAAAAACTGTAATGTTGTGAAATATTATTACAATTTATTAGAACAGTTTTATATTTTAATATATTTTAAAATGTAATTATATATATATATATATATATATATATATATATATATATATATATATATATATATATATATATATATATATATATATATATATAATATATATATTTGAAAAATAACTCTTTTGTAATGTATTTACTGTCACATTTTATTAGTTTATTGCAAATTTGCTGTATTAATAAAGTATTTATTGTATTAGAAACTTATCTTTTAAAATTTCAAGTTTAAAACCCAAATTTTCATGTAGAAACAATTTTCACTCTGAAATTGCTAATAAATTAATTACAATGAATTAAACATGGAATTTTAAAGCAGCAAAACTGAAATTGTATTTTCTTGAAAAACATACTCTAATAATCTCTGTTTTATTTTTATTTATTCATTCATTCATTCATTCATTCATTCATTTATTTAACTTCAAAAATATATTTTTTATTACATTATACTCTGAGGCTGTAGTAGTTACCAGTTACACATAATTTAAAGTAGTCAAACTACAGTCCAGCTATTATAAACAAAATAAAAATAAAAATAAATAAATAAATAATAAATAAATAAATAGAAATGTAACTACAGTCTACAAACAAAACATAGCTAACGTCACTGAAGCTACTCATGCGCTGAATCATTTTTTGATTTGATTCCTTTGCATGATCTGGACAAACAATTCAATTTATTAGCACAAACAGGAATTTCTAACGGTGTGTTTATATGACAAAAATGTACTAAAAGTGAAAAAGTTTTTCCTTTTCATTTTTGAAACGGTTGACAACGTTGTCAAAACACTCAAATGGATTTATGAAATTTACTAAAAATGCTACATTATTCATGCCAGGCCAGTAGGTGGTGATACCACTTCATAAAGAAAGACAACATGCCTGTGCACATTAGCATTCTTCTACAAAGCTAGAGCTGTAAATACATGTAATATGCATGAAAATCTCGTCACCATTTTCGCCAACTGTCCAATTTTTCGAGACAATAACGGCTTCATTTTCAAATACAAGCACTGTGAAACTTCTTCCAAAAGTTTCAGGCCCCCAAAATACTGTTGTCATGTAAATGAATGGCCAAAATGTATAAAAAACTTTGCATTTTTAGTTGAAAATGGTGTTGCGTAAATGTCTCCTTACACTGTATGCGAGATGCTACATGTTAAGCAAACATATTTTGATATTAGCTCACTTTCCAGCTGTAAAGCTGTATGTGTATTAAAATGTGACACTACTTATTGGTAACATAAACATGTCATTGGAAAGCTTCAGTTTTAAAAATGACTGTCACACAATTGAAAGATAGTTTCGTAGCTACTTTTAGTTAGTTATGCTCTAATGTTCATCAGGTCACCATCTGCAGAGACTCAAACAATCCAGTGACGGAAGTGCTGAGTTTAGTAAAGCACAAGTGCTCACAGCCGCTTGCCAGAAGAGCTTTGCTGAGAGGCTTTGAGAATACTTAGTGTCACAACTCTTTTCAGACCAACACGTCATGCATTCAGCTGTCAATGAGAAAATAGTCAAAGCTCACGAAATAATTCGGCAAAAAGAGCTCCACAAATGCCTCCACTCATGTGTCTGTCGACATTTATCAAGGAAAGCACTTGAGAGGCACGCCAATGCCACGCGCTAATCGCTCGCACCTGCAAACTATTCAGTTTGTTTTGAGATCCCGTTCGAAAACGCTAGAAATTAGCGCGCATTTGATCAACCTGTACAATCTGCTCCCAGTTCTAAAAATCCCAGCACTTGTGAAGTAAAAACAGAATTTATGTCATCGAAGTCTTTGTGAATATGCACATTAGCGAGCTAGCGTTCCGCACACAAGCTTTGTTGACTATGCGTGGCGGCTTGCCTTGTGCTGCAAAAATGATCATTTTGCTTGTCATAATTAATAGTGTTTTAAAGAGCATAATTCCTCTGTTGATTTGAGAGTAACTTAATGAGCTGAGCAGATGTTGAAGTTGTCTCTTCAGGGGCAAAATACTGTAGCCTCACAGGCCCGGTGAAATAAATTAGCACCCTAAGACTGTTTCTGTATACCTCGTAACCGCATCTGCTGCGCTTTTGTGACAGAGATGCATTGACAAGGAAATAGGCACAAATATTATGTTAAATATTTCTCCCTAAATTAGAATGCAGAGGCCATGCGTAAAGGTTGCAGAAAAGGCCTGAGAGTTTAGGATAATGGATTACGCAAAGTGGAAATAAATGTTTTTAGCCTGACGGCACTTGCAGCACCTGCGCCTCGTATTGCGTTGCAGCGCTGTGGGTCTGTAAGTGGGAGCAACTCTTCCTTATTCTAGTATTGATTTATAGGTCACTAGCAGGTTGAAGTTTTCATGGTGTTTAGCATTTCTTTGATTGACACAACGTTCAATAATGAAAATAAGAAGCTGATTAACCAACACAGCCAGTAGCATTTAATTTGATAGACATTTGATCATTTCTGTTATCCAGACCTTTCTGTTATCCAGACCTTTGTCTCTGTAACTTATTTGAAATAAAATAATAAAATGTTTGTTTGTGTCGTAATTTAGGAAGGTATTTATGTAAAAAGGGTAAAGCCAACTTATTATAACTTGATTATTAAACACATTGGCATAAAATGAGGAGGAAAATGAGGAGGATTGAATCATATAGGTGGTTGTACCAATATTATTACAATGTTATTACTATGTTATTACAACATATGCAATTTATGCAATTATATCAAACATTATACAGAGTTTTAATTTTAATTTTAGTTTAAGTTAAGTTTAAGTTTTTGTCACTTTTTATTATTTCTTATATTACTATTTTGTATTTATATTATTTATGTATGTAGTAGTAGTAGTAGTAGTAATAATAATAATAATAATAATAATAATTTATTTGTATAGCACTTTTCATACATAAAATGCAACTCAAAGTGCTTCACAACCATAAAACAAATATTAAAAACAACATCAACATAAGGTAAGCAAAGCTTTAAATGATTCAACAAGTATTAGCAAATATATAAAAAACAAAACAAAAACAAACACAAAAACAAAAAACAAAGTACACATAAAAAACAAGTATAAGCAAATATAAGTACATTAAAAAGAGGTCATATAAAAACAAGGAAAAAATACACACACTTCCCACATTTTTATGCTCATAAGCAACTTTAAAGAGGTATGTCTTAACACGCTTTTTAAAGATATGAATACTAGTGGACTCTCTCACTTCATTTTTGGAGCATAGTGACTAAAAAAGGTACCGCCAGATCTCTTGAGATTTACTGTGTAATATGCTAAAACTCCAGGACTAGAGGATCATAACATTCGATTAGGAATATAACTTGACAAGCAATCAGAAATATAAGAAGGTGTCAGGTTATGCAATGCTTTATAAACTAATATAAGAATCTTATAATCAATCCTTTGGTGCACTGGTAACCAATGTAATTCCATTAAAACCGGTGTAATATGTTCTGGTTTCTTCAATTTCATTAATACTTTAGCTGCTGCATTTTGTATCAATTACAGCTTAACTATAGAACCCTTAGGTAAACCAGTGTACACAGCATTACAGTAATCAAGTCGAGAGAAGATAAATGCATGAATTAGTTTCTTAGCATCGTTAAAAGATAAAAAAGGACAAATCCTGGCAATGTTTCTCAAGTGATAGAAACGTTTTTGTAACTTGATTAATATGACTTAAAACTCAGATCACAGTCCAAAATGACACCCAGGTTCTTTACATCTTTCTTAGATTGTAAAGCTAAGGAATCCAATTCAGCTTCAATCCTCTCCCACTCAGGTTTTTTACCCACAATAAGAATTTCAGTTTTATCTTTGTTGAATTTTTAAAAATTTGCATTCATCCATTTTACAATGCTGGACAGTTAGACAATCTTTCTATTACAACAATGTCTCTGGGCTCAACTGAAATATATAATTGTATGTCATCAGCATAAAGATGGTTATTCATGTCGTATTTCTGAATTATGCTACCCAAAGGAAGCATATATAACGAAAACAAAACTGGCCCAAGGATGGAACCTTGTGGAACACCATATAATATGTCATGATTCTTTGATGTAAAATTACCTATATTCACTAAAAATGTCCTTTCTTTAATATATGTTTTGAACCAATTTAAAACATTACCAGAGAGACCTATAAGTTTTTCCAGTCTGTTTATCAAAATACAATGATCAACCATGTCAAATGCTGCACTTAGATCCAAAAGGATTAAAACCGATGCATTACCTTTGTCTGTATTTAATCTCAGTTCATTTACTACTTTTAATAATGCTGTTTCCATGTTATGACCTTGTCTGAAACCTGACTGATAGTTCTCTCGAATACTATATTCATCTAAAAATTGATTAAGCTGTTGCAGTACAACTTTTTCTAAAATCTTACTTAAAAATTAAATACTAGAAATTGGCCTGTAGTTATAAAGTAGAGAACAATCCAGGTTCGGTTTCTTTAAAAGTGGCTTCACGACAGCTTTTTTAAAAGTATTAGGATAAATGCCCATCTCCAGTGAATTATTTACTATGTCAAGGACATAGTTAATCAAACTGTGTGAAAACTTTTTAAAAAATACTGTTGGTATAGAGTCGAGACAGCTGGAAGAGGACTTTAACTGAGAGATAATTTGTAAAAAAGTATGGGCGATATCAGTTCTAATCTGTGTTATCTTGTTATTAAAAAATATAGCAAAATCTTCACACATAGTTACGGAAGGCTGATCAAGACAATTAGCAAGCTTATTATTTAAAAGACAAGAGTTTTCTAGGCTTATTGCTATTTTCGTTAATAATTTTTTAATAGAACATTTGTCTTTTAGAACGTACAGTTTTTGTGTGTGAACAGTTAATTTATTTTTTCTCCACAGACATTCTGATTTTTGGCACTTCCTCTTAAGCTGACAAATGCGATCATTTTTCCATGGCATATTCTTCAACACCGACCTTTTTTTAATCTTTTCTGGAGCCACTACATCAAGACTTGATTTTAATAAGGCATTAAAGCTATCAACTTTATCGTGTACATTAGGCAAATCCCTCAAAAATAGGGGCGCTTGTCGAATCTCATTAATAAAAGACTCCGATGTTGATGCATTAAAGAACCGCTTTTTAATTCATTTTTCTTTAGGATGGAATGTAATATTAATTTTAAATAAAAAAACAAAAAAACAAAAATGATCTGAGACTGCTAAGTCAGTTATTTCTTTCACGTTAACATGATCACCATATGAAATTATAAGGTCAAGCGTATGCTCTGTATTATGTGTAGGTCCATTAACGTGTTGCGTGAAACTAAAGGAATGTAAAACCTCTACAAACTCCACTTACGATCACCTTTGTTATCAACATGAATATTGAAATCACCCACAATTAATATTTTATTGTAGCTAGTAACACACAAAGTTAAAAATTCAAAGAACTCAGCAATAAAACCAGGATTTTGCTTAGGAGGTCGATATACTATAACAACTAAACATTTACTTTCTATTATTTCTATTGACAAATACTCAAAAGTAGTAAAGTCATCAAAAACAATCTCTTTACAAGACAGTGTCTGCTTAAATATAGCAGCTATCCCGCTACTCTTCTTGCCACAGCGAACCTTTTGCAAGAATGTATAAGGTGGTGGGCATGCTTCAATAAGAGATATAGCCCCATTTTGATCAAGCCAGGTTTCTGTTAAGAACATAAAATTTAACTTTTTCTCAGATAAAATATCATGGACGAAAAATGTTTTCCCATCTGTTTGTTATTAATCTGTTTGCATCCCTGTTCTAATTTCAGAAGATTGGATATTTTATTGCTTACAGGGATGCTACAAACTTTTCACAGATTATACAATGCAGATTCAATATGTCTCGACAAGAAGTGTGCTCCTGTTCTACTTGGATGTATACCATCAGCACGATAAAATCGCACTGTCCCCCAGAAGAGATCCCAGTTATTAATAAAACTCAAATTTTTCTTCTTGCAAAATGAGTCTAGCCAGTTGTTGAACACAAAGAGTCTGCTGAAGTATTCAGTACCTCTTCTATACGTTGGCAGTGGTCCCGAGATTAAGATCCTTGTTGCAGGTGATGCATTGCGCATGACTTCCACCAGTTCATTAAAGTCTTTTTTAAAAATTTCTGATTGTCTGAGTTGAATATTATTCACGCCAGCATGCAGTATAACTGTGTCAATTTTTTTGGTGTGATTTAAAACCGCTGGTATTTGGGCAGCAATATCAAGCACCCGAGCTCCTAGAAAACATTCTTTTTGCACCTCAGTATGATTAGTCTTAATTTTCAGATGTCTGATGATAGAGTCGCCAATAATAAATGTCTTACCAGGTGAAGAGGGTGGCGACGACGTTGTGGTAACTGGCGAACTGAGTGGCTCAAATCTATTGCTGATTGAGAAATCGAACTTCTGGGTCAACGAGGCCGATGTTCTGGCTCTAAAATGAAACTTCCTCCATTTGTAAAGCCTAGGTCCATTAACAAGCTTCAGCCATCTTAATCCGAGGTACAGTCCTCTCATGAATGAAAATCTCCTGTGTAGATGTTGACGGTGCTTCAGAACGGTGCTCTCGTAAAGTGTCCTCAACCCGAGAAATTTCCAACAAAGTTTTCCGTTCGCATAACTGTGAGTGTTTCTCAAGTAGCCCCTGTATTTGTGACTCTAGAACTGAAATTCATCCTCAATTGAGCGTACCTCGTCTCTCTGTTTGATTGAACAAAACTCTGTCCCGCAGTTCTTCCACGCTGCCACCACCGCCGTGTTGTCCAAGTAATAGTAGTAGTAGTAGTAGTAGTAATTTTACTGTCAAATTAAACTTATTTCAGTTAGTTGCCAAGGCCATGCTTCTACTTATTAAGTTTTTCATCTAAAATGAAGTAAATAGAAATATATTTTTTCATTTAATATGATTTATATAAAAATGGGTTACACTTTATTTTAAGGTGTCCTTGTTACTGTGTAATTATACATTTAAGTACTGAGTAATATTAATTAACTACATGTACTTACTATATGGCTAGGGTTAGGATTAGGGTTTGGCTTAAGGTTACTTGCATCTAATTATGCATAATTTATTTTTATTATAATAGCAAGTACATGTAATGTGTAAAAAAGGACATTGTAAAATAAAGTGTTAACAAAAATTGTTTTTGATAATTGAAATAAAGCTGAAATAAAATCAAATTTCAGCTTTATTTCAGTATTTTTAATAGTTTTAGTTTTAACAATAACAACACAACATAAATTATGATACTGTTATAGAGAACTAATAGGATTTCTGTCTTTAAAGTTGTCAGTTTAACATTTTAAACAATACATAAATGAAATGTACTGCATTGTAGGAATGTCCCAGAATGTGTTTGCTTTGAATGCTGGCCTACAAAAGATCCTCAAACAGAATTGTGCTTCAAACGAGGGAAGACAAAAGCAAGATAATGGAAAAGTGATTTTCAGTCAGTCAACACCGAGGAAGCCTGTTTTCCCCCTCAATATTTCAATAGCCCATCACGTTCAGACAGTCAAGCACCTTTTTGAGCACAACTGGTCTCAGAACTCCAGCCAAACCTCTCGCTTAGCCTCCAGCCATCCAGTTCACATAAAACATGACCGCTACTCGACACATCGACCAAACGGATTATCCCGACCATGCCAGCAGAGCGCTCAGCATTCAATGCAACCTGCACTCGCCTCACGCAAACCCCTTCATTTCAAAGAGGCCTTATCAACACTAACACCTCCGCGATACACACAACAGACTCAACACACGCACAGAGCTCCCTACCCCCATCTCTGGCCAATCCCCAGCAATTACAGACCCTCTTTCAGATAAAGCAGATTACGCTTCAGTGTCCATTAGGGTCATCATTAGCTTAATGAAAGAGTCAATAGCAGTCAGAAAAGGTGCCACTGTATTGAAAAGGGTTTAGGGCCAGTTTACCTCCCTCTTATTTATGTGACAAAGACATCACATGACAACCACAAAAATGAAATCCATGAAATGGCTGATTAGAAAAATATAAATAAATAAAGCCAACATGTAATGAATTTTACTTTCTAAGAGTTTTCCCTATTTAATTGTAGTATTATTATGCACATTATTCTAAATTAAAATGTTTGCTTTCATGAGCTTTCCTAAAATCGAATTACTTGCACCATCTCTGAAATGATTTTCCTTTTCTAATAACATGAACAAGGCCATGCGAGTGGGGAAAAATAACATTAGCCAATATTATCATCCTGCAGAAAAGATAAATCACATTTAATATCATTTAATATCTCAACTATTTCTGCAAAAATAAAGGTTCTTTATCGGCATCCAATAAAAACCCAAAATCTTTCAGTATAAACTCAAATATTTGCCATCACATTCTCCCAGCCGCTTGTGAACAAGAAGTACACGTTAGCATACTAAATATATGTATATATTACATAATATAATTAAATAATTAAATAATTGAATGATAATATAATTAAAATCATTTAAAATTTTAGCATAAACTAAATGCAATGTTTTCAGGCACTTAATCAATTCAGTGAAGTGTTATTGATTATTTAATAGATCCAATTGAATTTAAGTAGGACTTAAATATATTTTATACAGAATTTCATAACTTATTCTATTGTCTTTGAATATGGTTAGTGTGTACTGTTAAATGTACTGACAAACATTTATGACAAAATAAAATATACGGTAAAACTTTATTTTAAGGTGTCCATGTTACACATGTATTTAATATTGCAATAACAATAAATTATGAATACTTACATGCAAGTAACCCTAAGACAAACCCTAATCCTAACCCTAACCATATAGTAAGTACATGTAGTTAATTAATATTACTCAGTACTTATATGTATAATTACACTGTAACAAGGACACCTTAAAATAAAGTAACCAAATATACTTATATATGAATAAAACATAATTATATAAAATAATTTATATTTAAATTGTATGTCTTTATTTAAATATATTTGTAATTACACATTTATAATGATGAAGCTACACTTTTGTACAATCATAATACATTATTTATGTTATAAATAAAAAGATTATTAAAACACAAAGATTAAAAATGTACTTAAAAGTAACTAGTGTAAAAGTAAAAGTGGCTTTTTATTTCATAAAAAATTTATATTATCTGCAAGTCCAGTTTATTATTATACTTTAAAGATTTGAGGAACACTACAAATGTACAATCAATACAATTAAATGCACTTCCTTTTCACAGGAGACACTAAATGATCATTTGAGCGCCATACTTATATTTCTCCTAAGGAGTTTGAAATATTAAACAAAACATTGTATTGCATTAAGCCTCATTATGGATTATGAAAGAGCCTCGTCTAAAGTACAGTTTAGGTTTAGTTTAGTCACTTTTTCTGATCCAATCAAATTCGAAAGTTCACATGAATCCCCGCCCTACATTATTTCCATCCAAATATTTTGTTTCACTCTTAAATGTGTCACATTACATAAATTAAATGATCTGCAAATGGCATTTTAAGCTCTTGCGGCAGTATGAACTTTGTCATGTTAAGCTTTAGCATGTAATGGGAACAATTCCAGAGGGACGAATCTCTACTCACCGGCCTGGTTGGTGGTGACATTGAGCGAAACGTACTGCCGCAAAGAGGCGGTTAGCTCTGACACCCCGTTCACAGCCTCTACCTCAAAGGTGTAGTTGGTGTGAGCCAGGAGATCCATGACCATGACGGAGGTGTTTTTCAGACCTGTCCGCTGAGGCAGATATCGCACATGACTTCCACATGGCTCGTACTGACCCGAATCTGTGCTGATCTTACTGCACACGATGTTGTATTGGACATCTTTCCGACCACCTGTCTCCTCCGGAGCGCTCCACTCCAAAAAGACGCTGGTCTCGTTCACGTTGGAAATAGCGTTACGTGGGGCCGAAGGTGGCTCTGCAAGATCATAAAGGATATCATGAAACAAATTATAAATATTATACCAAAAATATGGCATGACAGTACACATAAAGGGACAGTTCAGCCAAAAATGAAAATTAGCTAGTATTTTCTCACCCTCAGGGCCATCCAAGATGTTTTTTTTTTTTTTTTTTCCCTTCTGTAGAGTAAAGAAGATTTTTTAGCTGAAACTGTGGTCCTTGGTGATTCATAAAATGCAAGTCAGTGGCTACTGGTGCTTGATCTCATGACGAAAACGTACCTGTGGGAACTTATTCGCAAGACACAAAATACCTACCGCCATGTGCGTTTGGTGACATATTCAATGTGAAATGTCCATTGGGTGGCGCTAAAAGAGCATTTACTTTTTTCCCCCAGAACAGATGAACATACATATGGTACGTTTTATGTGACGTTGGTTTTGTAGGTGTCACCGCAGTTCTGACTTGAAATGTCCACTGAGTGGTGTTATAAGTCTAATGCTCTGTCGATGTTTTAAAATAACGTATCATCTGCACTACACTTAAACCTACCCGATAGTATGAACAAAAGCAAATGTGACGTAAAAGCACAATCGCAAGGATGCTGTTTTAGCTTGTTTTTCGATCTCTCATCTTTCAGCTCTTTCATCGTGAGTCATGCTTTTAACGGGATTCGTGCTCAAGGATTCTGCATCCTAAGTCCAATTCTGTGCGGCATCCAGAAAGTGAAACATATGTAACTGTAATCATAACGGTGTATGAAAATGACTACAAGTGCTCGCTGATTTACCACCTCTAGTGTTCATTTCTGTTGGAAACTGCAGTGATATGTACTTATTGAGAGTATTTCATGTCTTTTGAAAAAGTTCCCAGAGGTGTTTTCATCATGAGATCAGGTAGAAAAAAACATATACAGGCAACACAAAATGAATACCCGTGGCTCCTGGCGATATACTGAGATCTTATGAAGCAAAACGATCAGTTTGTGCAAAAAACTGAACATTATTTAAAACATTATTACCTGTAATCCAGAGACTCAAGAAATGGGGAAATTTGATTCTTTTCCATAAACTTGTTCTTTCGGGCAATTCGTTTTAATGACTGATATTTTGCCTCACTTTGAGCCGAAGTGACCAGCCGCATTTTCCATTACCCTTCAAATTGCGCAAATTGACATTACAAATTGAAAATACACCTAATGGAAACACGCCAATTTCGCAAAAGCTCCCATATATCGCAAAAAAAAAAACAGTTTTTACACTCACATGAGGTGGTTTTTCAGACAATTCTAGAAAGAAATAAATATCACAAAACTGCAATGGAAACAGATTTTTCATATTTACAGGTCACCTGGCATACGTAAAAGTCACATGATCATTCTTTAATGTACTATAACCTCCAAGAAACACCTCATACGTGGCTGGGATAACCCCTTATTTACACTACACACATCTGTGGCGCATTAGATTTAAAATAGTGGCTAGTGCGGTGGCTGCAATATACGTAAACCTACCAACATCCATCACCATGACTTATTGAGAGAAGAAAAAATTACATTTTAGTCGCATAACATCGGTTAATGGAAACACTGTCAATTTGCAATAGGCTTTTTAATCGATATTTATAAAATATTGCAAAAGTTTTGTACAAATCTGTAATGGAAACTCCGCTGCAGTCAGGCATCCAAAAGTGAGTTTTGATTGAGTAACTAGATCTGTGCTGTTTGAACCACAAACTGTTTTAGATGGTTCAGTCTGATTTGCCGAACTGGTTCAACTAGTTCACCAAAAAGAACCGGTTCAGAAGAATGATTCGTTCGTGAACTGGACATCACTTTGGACCATTTGTGAATCACCAAGGACCACAATTTCAGCTAAAAATCTTGTTCTATTTAAAAAAAATGAAAATTAAAAAAAAATAATAAATAATAATCTTGGGTGAGTAAATTAACAGCACATTTTCTTTACTGAGTGAACTATCCTTTTAATGGAAGCAGCTCTTACTTGTGCAGGCCATGATGGCAGGGTCCGATTCGGTCCGGTAGTATCCCTGCTCGCACTGACAGGAGGTGGAGGCCTCCACTTTGGTGAAACTTCTGGGAGGACATTTACTGCAGCTTTTGGTCTGAAGAGATGATCGGTAAAAGCCCGGCTTGCACACTGCAGAGATATCAAGCACAATAGGGAGGTGATTACATTACTAAAGCCATCGATCAGTGCCTTTGTACTGCTTGTTCAGAGCTGATGAGAAAATTTAGTCATTAAAGTCAAACATGCAACAACTTCATTAAAAGGAGCAGGTGCTTATTTCAATAGAGAGCTGATGCTTTGAACACACAAGGTTTAATGAATAGCTTACTTCCTGTTCTTGGCTATCGACCCAAAATGAGTCTTTGACTGCATTTATAAATGATGGGAAACATTCCCTTTGTATAATGTTTCTGAATTATTAATAATTAGCATCTGTTTATTTTAAATGTTAATCTTATTGATATGCAAGGCAAACGGGTAGAAAGGAAATATGTGTACAGTACTGTTTAAAAGTTTGGGGTCAGTTTTTAATTTAATTTAATTTAATTTAATTTAATTTAATTTAATTTAATTTAATTAATATATTTAATTTAAAATTTAATTTAATTTAATTTAATTTAATTTAATTTAATTTAATTTAATTTAATTTAATGCTCAACAATTTATTTGATCAAAAATACAGCAAAAACAGTAATATTGTAAAATAGTATTCTAATTAAAAATAACTGTTTTCTATTTAAATATATATTAAAATTTAATTTATTCCTGTAATGTAAAGCTGAATTTTCAGCATCATTACTCCAGTCTTCAGTGTCATATGCAAGTAATCTTTGTAACATTATGAATGTCTTTACTGTCACTTTTGATCAATTTAATGCATATTTATTGAATAAAGTATTAATATAATTAAAACTGACCCAAACCTTTAATATACCTGAAAATATAACGAATATAGATGGTTAGCAAAATGTCCATGCTGCTCTTTTCCATGTAATGAAAGTGAATTGGGAAAAATAAAATAAAATAAAATAAAATAAAATAAAATAAAATAAAATAAAATAAAATAAAATAAAATAAAATAAAATAAAATAAAAAAGTGAGATATTTATTTATTTCGTTTAGAAGCTTTCTTTTTTCAGTGATAGCGCAGTCTGAACATTTTTCTAAACTTCTCCATATGGGTTCTGAATGACATGAGGGAAAGTAAACAATAACATAAGTTGTATTTTTTAGGTGAACTGTTCTTTCAAAAACAAAAGTTGTATTTTTTAGGTGAACTGTTCTTTCAAAAACAATTAGATGTATAAATTTTCACACATTCAATCATCAAACACCACACTCATCCAACCTCTTACCCAGCAACATTCCCAGAAATCATGAAAACCACAATTTACAGTGTTACACCCACAAGTGGGACAAATGGATTCAGTATATTTGGTTTTCGCAACTACTTAAATGCTTCTCCATTCAGGACAGGTGCTTATGCACAGCAGACACCCTGTCAGCGCAAAATACATTTAGATAATGTATTGCCATGGAGAGAGAGAGAGAGAGAGATAGATTATCAATGGCCTCGGCAGTCCAAAGTGCACACAAAGACATTAATTAAAGCCTCCCTGGTGTGCATTAAGAGGCAGACAGCAGAGGTGCGCTGTGAATTCAACCCAACTCTGAGCCACGACAAGAACAAGCCAGGCTGAAAGAGGCAGCTAATGCAGAATAATATGATATATAATATCATTCAGCATTTAACTATTATTAATGGGCCATATTCAGCACTTCTGTAGTATTTCATGCTTTTCCCTGAAGTCCACTTCAGTGCAACAAAACAGTTGTAGTTTTGCTCCTTTGCCTTAAAAGTCAACATGAAATCAAAAGTAAGCCTATTTACTTTTTAATACGCATTCCATCTTACTGTAAAATGATTTATCGCTTTATTTCAAAGAATTCTTATCTTCATAGTTTTTCAATGAAAAAGTTAATAACCTGCTCTACCTCTTCTATATATATATATATATATATATATATATATATATATATATATATATATATATATATATATATATATATATATATACGTACAGGTGCATCTCAATAAATTAGAATGTCGTGGAAAAGTTCATTTATTTTAGTAATTCAACTCAAATTGTGAAACTCGTGTATTAAATAAATGCAATGCACACAGACTGAAGTAGTTTAAGTCTTTGTTTCGTTTAATTGTGATGATTTTGGCTCACATTTGACAAATCTCAACAAATTAAAATATGGTGACATGCCAAACAGCTAATCAACTCAAAACACCTGCAAAGGTTTCCTGAGCCTTCAAAATGGTCTCTCAGTTTGGTTCACTAGGCTTCACAATCATGGGGAAGACTGCTGATCTGACAGTTGTCCAGAAGACAATCATTGACACCCTTCACAAGGAGGGTAAGCCACAAACGTTCATTGCCAAAGAAGCTGGCTGTTCACAGAGTGCTGTATCCAAGCATGTTAACAGAAAGTTGAGTGGAAGGAAAAAGTGTGGAAGAAAAAGATGCACAACCAACCGAGAGAACCGCAGCCTTATGAGAATTGTCAAGCAAAATCGATTCAAGAATTTGGGTGAACTTCACAAGGAATGGACTGAGGCTGGGGTCAAGGCATCAAGAGCCACCACACACAGACGTGTCAAGGAATTTGGCTACAGTTGTCGTATTCCTCTTGTTATGCCACTCCTGAACCACAGACAACGTCAGAGGCGTCTTACCTGGGCTAAAGAGAAGAAGAACTGGACTGTTGCCCAGTGGTCCAAAGTCCTCTTTTCCGATGAGAGCAAGTTTTGTATTTCATTTGGAAACCAAGGTCCTAGAGTCTGGAGGAAGGGTGGAGAAGCTCATAGCCCAAGTTGCTTGAAGTCCAGTGTTAAGTTTCCACAGTCTGTGATGATTTGGGGTGCAATGTCATCTGCTGGTGTTGGTCCATTGTGTTTTTTGAAAACCAAAGTCACTGCACCCGTTTACCAAGAAATTTTGGAGCACTTCGTGCTTCCTTCTGCTGACCAGCTTTTTAAAGATGCTGATTTCATTTTCCAGCAGGATTTGGCACCTGCCCACACTGCCAAAAGCACCAAAAGTTGGTTAAATGACTATGGTGTTGGTGTGCTTGACTGGCCAGCAAACTCACCAGACCTGAACCCCACAGAGAATCTATGGGGTATTGTCAAGAGGAAAATGAGAAACAAGAGACCAAAAAATGCAGATGATCTGAAGGCCACTGTCAAAGAAACCTGGGCTTCCATACCACCTCAGCAGTGCCACAAACTGATCACCTCCATGCCACGCCGAATTGAGGCAGTAATTAAAGCAAAAGGAGCCCCTACCAAGTATTGAGTACATATACAGTAAATGAACATACTTTCCAGAAGGCCAACAATTAACTAAAAATGTTTTTTTTTTTATTGGTCTTATGAAGTATTCTAATTTGTTGAGATTGGTGGGGTTTTTTTAAATGTGAGCCAAAATCATCACAATTAAAAGAACCAAAGACTTAAACTACTTCAGTCTGTGTGCATTGAATTTAATATACGAGTTTCACAATTTGAGTTGAATTACTGAAATAAATGAACTTTTCCAAGACATTCTAGTTTATTGAGATGCACCTGTATATATATATATATATATATATATAGATAGATAGATAGATAGATAGATAGATAGATAGATAGATAGATAGATAGATAGATATATTCCAGATGGATACAATTATGGCTTGATTTTTTTCTTTCTTATGCAAATGGTGTTTAAAATTGATTTTAACATATAAATGACCTCTTTTATGATCTTATGATTGGCTAAACTTCATACACTGCTGTCATTCATCAGGGTTGCCAGAGTAATCTACATAACAAATCAAAACTCTTTTATTTTAAACATTTTCCATTAAATGTGACCTACAAAAATTTGCCAACCACTATATGGCCCATTCACACCAACAATGATGCCTATAAAGATAACTATAACAGTAACAGTATATTATTGTCCACACCAAACAATAACGTCTTGTTTAAAAGTCTAAAGTCGAGTAAATTCTGTCAGTGTTTTTATGTTCATAAGCTGTAAAAAATCATCCCAAAAGTCAACCATTAAGTTCCTCTGCATTGTTATTGTTATAGTTGTGATATGGACTTCCCTATTCTCATAGAATTAGATTGATTTTTATAACTTTATAGTTATAGTTAACATTACAGTTATCATTCTTAGAGCGACTGGCAAGTATTTATTTATTTATTTATTTGCTAAAATGGACACACACACACACAACAATAATAATAAATGTTTTAAAAACTTGTTTAACAGGTATTGCAATTTGTGCATGAGGATTATATGATATTCTGTGAACTAATTATCTCTGTGCTCAATTCTTTCTTCATCGTTTGCCAGTTCACCTGAACTAAAGGAAGGTAAAACGCTCTCATGACTTTCTCTTCTGCATGAGCAACATATCCATCTTTTTCAGAGTGGCAATGCTGTGGCCTCCAGACGAGATTTGCTCAGCTGTAGCCGCCTGTCTGAGGCCGTAAATAGATCATCTTTGCCCCATTGGCAGCGTTTAGACGAGACCATCCTCACATGAGCTAAATGGATTGCTTGTTTTAGGTTAGTATGATGAAAAATTGTGTTTCACAGAAGAAACGTGCATAGAGATTTTGGAAATGACAGAATTTTCATTTTTAGGTAACTGTCGCTTTAAAATCTGACTGTCAGATTTGCCTCCTGTTGTTTTAGAGCGGTGCTAACAGGAATTTACTCTAAATTACATACAGCTCTAAGTGACCTTGCAATTAGCATTAACCTGCGTCCTGCTGGAAAAATACTAAAGCATTCTAAAGCTCACAGTCTTATTATTATTTAAATGGCCATGAAAGGGCAAACACAGAGCGGTTACAGTTTTCCAACAGCATGTGTTTTAGTGAGATTATGTGTCATTCATGTAATATGTGACATTTGAATTAAACAATATGTATTGAAAAGCACTATGCAAATAAATCTGAATTGAACTGAATTGAATATATAAATGGCACTGGGTCACTGAGTATTGTGGGGGGAAAAAATGATTATATATTTACTCCTGTGAAGCAAAGCTTAATTTTCAGTATCATTACTCCAGTCTTCAGTGTCTCGTGATCCTTCAGAAATCATTCTAACATGCTAATTTATTATCAATGTTGGAAACAGTTGTGCTGCTTAATATTTTTGAGACCTGTGATACTTTTTTCAGGACTCTTTGATAAATAAAAAAGTTAAAAAGAACAGTGTTTATTCAAAATAGAAATTTTGTGTTACAATATACACTATTATTGAAAGTCAGTATTTATTTTTTAAGAAACTGATATTTTTATTCAGCAAGGATGTGTTTTATATAAGTCAAAGACGTATATTGTTAGAAAAGATTTCTATTTTGAATAAATGCTGTTCTTTTTAAATTTTTATTCATCAAAGAAAAAAAAAAGTATCACAGGTTCCAAAAAAAAATAAAAAATAAAAAAATATTAAGCAGCACAATAGTTTCAACACTGATAATAAATCAGCATATTAGAATGAGTTCTGAAGGATCATGTATATAACAGAAACAATTTATATCTTAAAGAATATTAAAATAGGAAACCAATATTAGAAATTGCAATAATATTTCACAATATTACTGTTTTTTTTTCCTTGATGAGCAGAAGAGACCATTAAAAAAAAAAAAAAAAAAAAAAAAAAAACATCAAAAATCTTACTGATCCCAAACATTTGAACGGCAGTATATCTATATAATTATAAACATGTAATGTATTTTAGTTCCCCCTCAAAAAATATTCTTTAATATAACATTATTCAGAACAGAACAGGTACGAACAATGTAAGCATATCATAATAAATATAATATACAACCTAAATTATAGTAGTATTCATATTTGATTACAAAATTTATTCTGAAATTATAACAACTTTACACATTATTTTTTTATTAAATAATATTTTCATTTTATTTTTTACTGTCAAAAGTGACAGTCAAGATAATGTTATAAAATATATTTCAAATAAATGGCTTTCTTTTGAACTTTCCATTCATCATTTAAATAATTTCTTAATTGTTGCAATAAAATGGCAAACAGGTGTATATAACTATATAACTATAATATATATATATATATATATATATATATATATATATATATATATATATATATATATATAGATTAGACCAGCATCAGCATCATTACATTCAGCCTGTCGGTTCAGTGTGAAAAGTCCTTCATTTAAACATTCTGTCATTTGATCATAATCCATTTAGATGTGATGGCAAGCTGACAGATACAGATCACGACATGGCCAAATACATTTTTCCACTCTTCACTCAACTCCACATAGCATAATCCCCACAAACGACACGGGGCATTATGATCTAAAAGCCCATGTTAATGGAAACTAGACGAGTTTTGATTAAATAAAGCATTGGTGCTGGGCTGCACTAATGGAGCTTGTAGGAACCTTTGATTGCATTACACACAGAGTTGGTGTGCATTCGATCGGACACACGTCTTTATTAAATGAACGGCTCAGGCGACAAAATTATTCAACAGTTTATCTGCATAATGAAGTCACAAGATCTGTCCTGACATGCTCAACTTAAACCAGAGCAGAACGGATATTTAAAAATATCTAAAAATGCATATTTCATGAAATTGTTTCATGAACCGTGCAGATGCCTCCTTGAAGATTACAAAAAAAATGCATTCTGTTTACAAAAGTGCTTGAAGCTATAATTCAATAGAATGGATTTGGAAGTCTTATTTTATGTATTTATTTATTTTCCAAAGACTGTTTCCCTTTGCAAACCTTACAGGCCATTTTTGAAGTCAGTCACTGACTGATTTACCTACAGAATCTTTTGTCATGCAACATTAGAACAGGAAACACAATGCTGAAATCTTCCATCACACAACCAAGTTTTTGGCTGATTTAATTCTACTTATTGATTTAGCATAGATGTCTAGCACTGAAAGCATTTGGATGCCTTTGTATTGATTTATAAACTGAACAGAATCTTATTTTTTATCACACCATGGCTTTATTGATTTGTTTTTGCATTTTTGATAAGCCTGTTGACAGCGGTGAGAAAATAACAAAGCAGAAATTAAAGTATTCCCAGATGAAACTCAGGATAACAGAAACATTATACGGTCGATTATATAACATCAGAATTAAAATAATGAAACTGGGTCAAAGACAGGCATTATATGAGTATTGCCATTTTATCATTAGATATGAGAAATGCATTGTTAGGCTTAGATAACATAATCACTTTTTAATGGATGTGTTTTTCTCTATGATTGCAGTCATAGCCTTGGCATTTTAACAGACAAATCTCATTAAAAAAAAAACAACAAAAAAAAAACATCAATCGTGTTAAATGGAGCTGACAGCTTACTGGTAGTTAAAGCATGGTAAAAAAAAAATATATATATATATATATTCAGTAACAGGAACTGTATAAGTTTGTATTTTATAGTTTTACCAGCCTTGAAAGAGGCAGTAAATTATTATATAATTATAATAAATTTTAATAAAATAACAAACTAATATAAATTAATGGAAATCATATCTATCCATCCATAGATAGATAGATAGATAGATAGATAGATAGATAGATAGATAGATAGATAGATAAACTGTACTGAATGGCCATTGAGAGTCTGTTTTATGATGAGCTCTCCTGATATGACCCAGATAACTTAAGAAAAGATTCTTGGCACAGACTGTTAGCCAACAAGCACCTGTGAGCACACACACACATACACACACACACACACACACACACGCATACACACATCTGATAGCAAGCCGCTCTGCTTCTCACCTCTCAATGGCTCAGTCTTTTGTGAGACCTGCTCACAAGCTCGATTCATCACTGTCACCAGGCTCTTTCGATGCTGACATGAACACACACACACACACACACACACACAAGCTCTTTTATCGCTCTTCAGCTTGGTGGTAACTCAAGAGAGCCAAAGATGTCACAGCAAATCTGTGTTTTGCCTGTGAAACAAGAAAAATAACTTCATTGTTGTCATTCGTTCACTTATAGGTGCATCTCAATAAATTAGAATGTCTTGGAAAAGTTCATTTATTTCAGTGATTCAACTCAAATTGTGAAACTCGTGTATTAAATAAATTCAGTGCACACAGACTGAAGTAGTTTAAGTCTTTGGTTCTTTTAATTGTGATGATTTTGGCTCACATTTAACAAAAACCCACCAATTCACTATCTCAAAAAATTAGAATACTTCATAAGACCAATAAAAAAAAATAATAATAAAAAAAAAAAAAACATTTTTAGTGAATTGTTGGCCTTCTGGAAAGTATGTTCATTTACTGTATATGTACTCAATACTTGGTAGGGGCTCCTTTTGCTTTAATTACTGCCTCAATTCGGCGTGGCATGGAGGTGATCAGTTTGTGGCACTGCTGAGGTGGTATGGAAGCCCAGGTTTCTTTGACAGTGGCCTTCAGCTCATCTGCATTTTTTGGTCTCTTGTTTCTCATTTTCCTCTTGACAATACTCCATAGATTCTCTATGGGGTTCAGGTCTGGTGAGTTTGCTGGCCAGTCAAGCACACCAACTTGGTGCTTTTGGCAGTGTGGGCAGGTGCCAAATCCTGCTGGAAAATGAAATCAGCATCTTTAAAAAGCTGGTCAGCAGAAGGAAGCATGAAGTGCTCCAAAATTTCTTGGTAAACGGGTGCAGTGACTTTGGTTTTCAAAGAACACAATGGACCAACACCAGCAGATGACATTGCAACCCAAATCATCACAGACTGTGGAAACTTAACACTGGACTTCAAACAACTTGGGCTATGAGCTTCTCCACCCTTCCTCCAGACTCTAGGACCTTGGTTTCCAAATGAAATACAAAACTTGCTCTCATCTGAAAAGAGGACTTTGGACCACTGGGCAACAGTCCAGTTCTTCTTCTCCTTAGCCCAGGTAAGACGCCTCTGACGTTGTCTGTGGTTCAGGAGTGGCTTAACAAGAGGAATACGACAACTGTAGCCAGATTCCTTGACACGTCTGTGTGTGGTGGCTCTTGATGCCTTGACCCCAGCCTCAGTCCATTCCTTGTGAAGTTCACCCAAATTCTTGAATCGATTTTGCTTGACAATCCTCATAAGGCTGCGGTTCTCTCGGTTGGTTGTGCATCTTTTTCTTCCACACTTTTTCCTTCAACTCAACTTTCTGTTAACATGCTTGGATACAGCACTCTGTGAACAGCCAGCTTCTTTGGCAATGAATGTTTGTGGCTTACCCTCCTTGTGAAGAGTGTCAATGATTGTCTTCTGGACAACTGTCAGATCAGCAGTCTTCCCCATGATTGTGTAGCCTAGTGAACCAAACTGAGAGACCATTTTGAAGGCTCAGGAAACCTTTGCAGGTGTTTTGAGTTGATTAGCTGATTGGCATGTCACCATATTCTAATTTATTGAGATAGTGAATTGGTGGGATTTTGTTAAATGTGAGCCAAAATCATCACAATTAAAAGAACCAAAGACTTAAACTACTTCAGTCTGTGTGCACTGAATTTATTTAATACACGATTTTCACAATTTGAGTTGAATTTCTGAAATAAATGAACTTTTCCACGACATTCTAATTTATTGAGATGCACCTGTATTAACTGAGCTGACAATGACAGCAGAAACGTGAGCTATTTTTGTTTCATGTCAGAGAACTTTGTTGAAATTTACATTTAAAATACAGCTGTCAATCAATTAAACATCAAGTTAATCATATTATGTGCTGATTATTCAATCAAATTAATCAATATTTTATCAGTATTTGTAACGGAACAGCCTGTTTTTTATGATCTAAGTTATTAAATAATAATTAATTTAACCTGCTATATTCACTGCTCTGGTTAAAATGTAAATGTTAAATCATGTTAAATAAGTTTTTGTGGAATAGATAGCTGTTATTTTAATATGACTGATATACTATATTGCTGCTTATACTACGGGGCCGTTGAATGCTTGGATCTGATTGGCTGATGAACATTCTAAGGTGTGCAATTATTTTCAGGGAAACGTACGGCGAAAGTAGTCCCAGGCAGCTCTTGACCGCATTACATGTCCATATTACTTCGCCAAATTATTTTTATTATTTCAAAGGTCTTACAACAGCAAAATAACCAAAACCCACAACGACACTGGCCAAACAAATAAACAATATGATAAAAACGACAGCTCATTCCCATGTTTTGCCACAAAATTACGTTTTACTATGTACGGAAAGCACATACTCTATTTCTCTCGCTCTCTCTCCCTCAGACGCACACACAGTTTACACACATATTAGCATACCTGCTAATGTTGTTAGCACTACTCTGACGATTTTTATCCGTAACATCAACTTCAAAACAACTTGACTTCTCACAAGCGAGGTAACAACGGTGCTGTTTGTGAAGAAAATTAATTTAAAGTTTCACTGTTAGTAACATTAGAGACATTAGCCGAACACTTTTGAGAGATGCACAGACTCACAGAGGTAATTCACATCTCTCTCTCTCTCTCTCTCTCTCTCACACACACACACACACACACACAGACACACACACTCTCTCATAACTTAGTTATTAACTGCATTAATCTGCTATCAATGGCTCAAGCCTTCGTTACAACGTCTAAAATGACGTTTTGGAGTTAGCAACGGAGGTGTTGAATGAGATGCGGAAGAAATAATCCTACTCACAAAAGCGTTTTAAGTTCAAAAACCGGACAAATACCTTGAAATATATCATCTGATCGATGTCTTAAGGCATGGCAACCACAGTATAAGCGGAATAATTGACGACGGGCCGTTGAATTATTAGAAAAATAATGCACACCCGAGGTGTAACGGTGTTACTCCACGGCCCGTCATCAATTATTCCTTACATACACTACCAGTCAAAAGTTTGAACAGTAAGATTTTTAATGTTTTTAAAAAAGTCTCTTCTGCTTACCAAGCCTGCATTTATTTGATCCAAAGTACAGCAAAAACAGTAAAATTTTGAAATATTTTTACTATTGAAAATAACTGTTTTCTATTAGAATATATTTTAAATGTAATTTACTCCTGATTTCAAAGCTGAATTTTCAGTATCATTACTCCAGTCTTCAGTATCAAATGATCCTTCAGAAATTATTCTAATATTCTGATTTGCTGCTCAATAAACATTATTATTATTATTATTATTATTATTATTATTATTATTATTATTATTATTATTATTATTATTATCAATATTTAAAACAGTTGAGTACATTTTATTTATTTATTTATTTATTTATTTTTTTTTTTTCAGGATTCTTTGATTAATAGAGAGACTGGAGTAATGATGCTGAAAATGTAGCTTTGATCACAGGAATAAATTATATTTTAAAATATATTCTAGAAAATAGAAAACAGTTATTTTAAATAGTAAAAATATTTCAAAATGAAAAAAAAAATATTACTGTTCAAAAACTTTTTTTACTGGTAGTGTATATTGGACAAGATTTATATATATATATATATATATATATATATATATATATATATATATATATATATATATATATATATATATATATATATATAGTTAATAATAATAATAATAATAATAATAATAATAATAACAGTAACTATTAGTATATTAATATTATAATAATATTTTATTTATTTATTTGTTTATTTATTTCAGTTGTAGTTATTTTAGTATTGAATGAAAATGAGAAATTCGGCCTTGCCAATTAGCTGAAATAAAATAAGAGTAGATTGTTTCAGTTAACATTATATATGTAACTACACAGTAACTATACATAACAATTGTTGGTCCAATGAGATACAGTTAACAGCATGATATTTCAAAACAACATCACCACATCTAACCCAAACAACAACCCAACGAAAAATGACAGACACTAAATATTCTCTCACAGTTCCTTCAAGCAAAACGGTGGCCATGAAATGTGGAAATCACTCTGGTGCACTTTGGCCTTGACTTGAATGTGATGTGATTTGGATATGCTCGACTGCAGCGTCTCATTGACGATGCAGGGATGATCACTGCTCACACTGGAGGGAGTCTAGCCAAAGTCATAATGCGCTGCGCACAAGGCTAATAGGTAATTAATATGCAGCAAACAGTGGTGGGCCTGGCAATTAACGAGCTGCAAGGGTCTCAATATGTGCGCCTTTAATAGAGAGACATTCTGAGACAAGAACTGTTGATTAATAAGCTTTTATATTTACCAGAGGGAAAAAAAGGGTTTCAAACAAGCTTTGATAGCAGATATGTCCAATAATTGAAACCATGATGCTCGCTATAAGAGGCAGAGTAGGTTAACGAAAACTAATTGGTTGGAGAACATTATGATGACAGAGGTTGATAAATGGCCTGACAAATAAATTTGATGCTAATTAGAACAGGAAGTTGAGTGTTTCACATGCATTTAATAAAGGGCACATTGAGCTACATGTTAGAATAGAATAGGCTGCTTCTTAATTAATTAATTAATTAATTTATTTATTTTCATAACAGAACAAAACTCAACATTACCCATTTGAAAGAAGCACACTTTAGCATACTTTTAAAAAGAGTACTAATTATAATAATAAAGAAAATACTTAAGTATGAACTGAATGTAATGTTTTGGACACTTATTTGCGTTAACTTTTTTTTTTTTTTTTTTTTTCCTTTTTAAACCTACCCGATAGTATGAACAAAAGGAAATGTGATGTAAAAAAAACCGCAATCACAAGCATGCCGTTTTCGTTTGTTTTTCGATCTCTCATCTTTCAGCTCTTTCATCGTGAGTCATGTTTTTGACAGGATTTGTACTCAAGGATTCTGCATCCTAAGTCCTATTCTGTGCCGCTGAGCTACAGAGCAAGCTTGTTATGCCCAGAAAGTGAAACATATAGAGCTGTAATCATAATGGTGTATGAAAACGATTACAAGTGCTCCCTGTTTTGCCGCCTCAAGTGTTGATTTCTGTTGGAAACTGCAGTGATATGTACTTATTGGTACATATTTCGCGTCTTGCAAAAAAGTTCCCACAGTCACGTTTTCGTCATGAGACCAGGTTGTAACATTTGTATAAGTAAGACAAAAACATTTTTAAAGCATTTTAAAAAATGGACATTTTGAATGTTTAGAGAACATTCAGAAATAATATTTTTCGTAACTTAATAGGAACATTACCAAAGTGTTCTTTGAACATATTTTTATTAGCTAAAAATTGAATTGATCAGAACAGTTATTGACTGGACTAATTGGAATCTGTTCCAGAATTGCTAAATTTCTTAAGATTTCCATCTCTAGCTGAAATCTATGCCAACATCAATATGTCAAACAAAAACCAGTCAGGAAACATAAACTTGCTTTTCCAAGAATGCATTTTAAAACAGAAACAGACAGCAAAGTAAAACATAACAATGGTACCCCAGATGGCTATTGAGCGCCGCCAATAAACATCCTTTTCCTGTGTTTAACGTCCTGTGAGTAAACGCCACTATAAACCAATACATTCAAATCACAATATGCAAACATGTGATTGGCAGCGGCTAGTGTTGGTCTTTGTGCTCGGCTATTGTGGAGGCCAAACTTGTGTATTTTTCTTCAATGCTGTGTTTGAATAGTGGGCCGGACTGAAGCTGGTTTATGGCATAGCAAATCTGCTATCTAAATTCCATTATGTCAATGACATCGAGTTGGACGCGTGCTAATACTCACAGCATGTCATCTCTAGCTGATGCCTGCTATAGGCAGGCCTGAAAACGCATCAGAAATGCCATTGTTGGCTTTTGTCATTCATTGTGAGATATCAAAAGCGCTTAGATGGGATGTAATGCTACACTATTTACTGCACAAAAATGGGAAAAATCAATTAGATTCTCTCCATTTTTGGTGCAAACTGGTTCGAACGAAGACCTGCCAAAATCCACCAAATTATACATCATAAAATAATCAGTCTGAGGGTTAATGCCGCTTTCCATTAAACTCAGACACCCAGAATTTACAGCTTTTTTCTGGATATATGACAACAAGGGAACATCATTTGATCAAATGATTTTCATCAAATTATGAAAATCTCAAAAATGAATTTTTGAAATCACACTAAACTGCAGTTTAGTTGACTGTTTAAATAGCATGCATTAATAAGTCTAAGTTCCCACATTTACATGTAAAACCTGACAGTAAAACCTAGCAGATGTTTGCAGAGAAAGGTGTGGAAAACATGATGAATTATCTCCTCTGAAACAAATATTAGCATTGCCGTTTGTTTATATGTCATCTTCAGATCTATACTCCAAATCTGACTTGAATGAAACGCAGCATAAGGATCATGTATGTTGACTTATAGTGTTTAGACAGTAAAAGCTGAAATATCAATGTTTCACCAACATTTGAATGATTTAACCAATGGTGAGTTTTTGATTCAGGTTTTCATTGTTCGTTTTGATAAAATACCCCAAAAACATGGTTAAAAGCAGTGATTAGCATTCATAAACTGTAGCGTGCTGCTTGTAAAGGAATAAAGGAATTGTGTGCAGGTGCTGCAGGTATTCAAAGGGAATATAATAGGGGGAAAAATCTGACATAATTATGCATAATTGCAACATTTTTGTCATTTTATCTAATTCAGTTATTCTCAACTGATGGGTCAATAAAATAAAATAGATGAACAAACAAACAAATAACATTTATTTAAAAAAAATCTCTTAAATAAATAATATATTATAAAAATAGTACTGGGTTTGGTACTGGGTTGAGTCGTAAAGCAAGCCAATAAACTTAAAATAAACTTAAAATAAAATAAAATAAAAAAATAAAATACATGAATTAAAGAACAAATAAATTAAATTTCTAAAATAAAAATCTGTTAAATAAATAATATATTATAAAGTCAGACATAATAATAATAATAATAATAATAATAATAATAACCAAGAAAAAATGTATTCTGGTGATGTTATTGAAAAAGAAAATATATGAACAAAAATCACTGAAACATGCACAGGTATGTAACCAACGATAGATTCTCAGTGTGTTTGAATAAGGCAAAACCTGTGCTTGATTTGCATTTGATTGCAACTCCAAAATAACCTCCAAAGACCTTGCATTTCTTTAGTGTCAATGAAGACCTAGTTTGCTCAAGAACAACCTACATACCACACTTCGGTCTGCTCAGATCAATGTTCACCCACACATAATCACATCAGAAATGCTTATCCCACACATAACTGCCATCTAAAAATAATTCGAATCAAACCACGGACATGTCTGACCTGTGAAAATCCTGCAACCATGAAACTCAGTGTCAACTAACAAGATTGTGAAGTAGCTGTAGAATGGTGGTGTGCAGGAGGAAATGTTGAATTAAACACAACCCGAGTGTGGACGGCTCAGGCTGTGTCATTTTCACTTGTGTGTGTGAAGCTGGGCTTCTTTTGCCAGCAGGGCCCACAGACGGGGTGAGAAGACTTTCAGGATGAAGCTGTCATATCCTGACTCTCTAAAAGAGACGACATACTGCTTTCAGAGCGGCATCTCTGCACTGCAGTCTGCACCAGTGGGTGAAATCACAGGTAGAACGGCTTACAAATGAGTCCATAAAAAATCCTATTAAAATCTCATACTGACGGCACAGGAAAATGTAGTCAATCACTATAAAATTACCATCCTACTGAAGTAGCAAGCCGTTTATGAACAGTGCGCTGAAATAAATCAATCACTAATTCGGTTTCTATACCTCTATGATATTACATGCCACAAATGATTGTGAAATTGTCAGCTGATATGAAAAATATGAAGAATAATTTATCCAAAATAGAAAATTCTGTTATGATTTACTTGTCATGAGGCCACTTTAAATCCGTATGACTTACTTTCTTACATGAAACACAAAAGACATTTAGCAGAATGTTCATGCTACTCTTTTCCATTCAACAAAAAATATACATTTACAATGACTTAAGGCTGTTAAGCTCCAAAAAAGATAGATAAAAATAGATAAATAAAATGATAAAAAGGCCTTGTTTACTAAATATTATTATATGTATTCTGAATACATTTTGAAGAATATTCACACTAAAATACAAGGACAGTTTATACTGAATATGGCTTTCAAGCTAAAATACTCAAAAACAATATGCATTGAAATATAATTAAAAAAATGGCTAAGGATGTGATATAATTAAATAAACATGTGCCCTGCATGTTTCTAAACTAATGCTGAACATTTGAAAATTAATTCAATATGTAAATATTATTATTTTAATTTTGAAGTTGTACTATAAAATTATTATTTTAAGTTCATTAAATACTTGAGTAGTATTATTACAACAACAGCCTAATATACATATATATGGCCTATGACAAGTGGAAAATGATTTTATTAAAGGTAAATTTATGTATTTGTTTGTTTACGTACATACTTATTTATTTATTTTTTAGATTTTTTATATTTATATTTATGTTGGTGATGAAAGTGCCCCCAACAAAATTATTCCAAACATGTCAGACTGAGAATAAAGAGCAGTTTTAGTATAGTGAACTGTATTTTTATTTATTTATTTTTTTGTATAGTGAATTGTACTGTATTATATATATATATATATATATATATATATATATATATATATATATATATATATATATATATACAGGTGCATCTCAATAAATTAGAATGTCGTGGAAAAGTTCATTTATTTCAGTAATTCAACTCAAATTGTGAAACTCGTGTATTAAATAAATTCAATGCACACAGACTGAAGTAGTTTAAGTCTTTGGTCCTTTTAATTGTGATGACATTTAACAAAAACCCACCAATTCACTATCCCAACAAATTAGAATATGGTGACATGCCAATCAGCTAATCAACTCAAAACACCTGCAAAGGTTTCCTGAGCCTTCAAAATGGTCTCTCAGTTTGGTTCACTAGGCTACACCAAAATATGGACCCTTGGACCAAAATATCTTTGTCTTTGGTACATTTCCACAGTAGCTCAATCCCTTGGTATGTAGCGAGTGATCAGATCGAGTTTGACATCTGCAGCAGTAACGGCTGACAGGAATGAAAATAGAGGGAGATCATTGGAGATCCAGCTCTTTCAGAAAGCTTCCGGCCCGGAGAGCCGACTCAATCCCACAGAGAACCCAACGCTGTCCCATCCACATCTCTCCCTCACTCACACCTCCACAGGCCTGGCAGGACAGTCTTCGCAAATTAGTTTGCTATGTCCACCGCTGTTCATTTGTATGAGACATGCACTGGCATTTCATTTTGGTGCAAATGACATGAATTCTCAGTTCAGCTGTGTTCAGCAGATTCCTCTTCCCTATCGTCTCCACTATATTAATCTTTTGTCTGACATGCATTGAGGATTTTAAGAGGACATGGCAACATTACATTACTCTGAGACTCTAGATTTAATCTAAATACTTTGTTGGTATAGGTATATATTTATCAGAATCTGTTGGAATAAAATTAATATGATTTAACATATTAGTTCAAACATAGTGTGTTTTATTATACTAGATGAGTCAAATTTTTACACTAATCCGAAAAAGGCGGTATAGACCCTCCAGTCAGATGAAATGAATTGCTCACAGTCTGAGAGCAAAAATACCAAATGTAACCCACTGCTTAACTACTGAAGTATGATGCATTGTTGAAAAAACCACTGGTAGATAGTCAAGACTGTTTCCTGAAAACGCAGAAACTTTGCTGCACATCTGTCACTAAAATCTGTTGGTTATAACTGTTGTTAATGATGTCAAGCAGGTGGTGGAGTGATAACTTCTGCTAATTAATCAGCTCAAGATGTCAGATTATAGCTGTAAATATCAGCATTGCTATTTTTGTTCTGTTATTTTGCTTTATTTGCACAGGTTTCCTTACGTCACTCCAGGCGTCCCTGTGGTGCTACAGCAAGTGCGCACATGCACACTCTTCAAAAATGCCGTTTTAATTCTGTTAACAAACTAAAGGGACGTTAAATGTGTGTGTGTGTGTGTGTGTGTGTGTGTGTAACAATATATAACATTGTTTCATAACATTTATTTAAACAAACATTAAATAATTAAGACATCACTAAAAGGTAAAGGAAAATATAATGAGTATATAGTGATAGTCCAATATTTTGTGAAATGCTCTTCTCTAGACTTCATCTGTTGTGCTACTTCAAAGAGCTCCAAAACCAACCTAGGCTCATTGGAAATACGTGCCTCTACATACATTTCTGCAAAACTGAAAAAACGTACCTATATGTACGATTCACTGCAGGTTCCAGTTGAAATCAACACTAGAGGCAGTAAAACTCCAACAACTTTTATTCCTTTTCACACAAAGTATGATTTACAGGTACAGAGTTTTGATTAATAAAGGCTAATTTTCACACAATTACTTGCAGAATGTTATGTTATGACTTAAAAACAATTTTAACATCCTGCACGATTTGAAAACTGATACTTTTGACCGTTGTCGTCACATATACTGCATCATATGCATGAGTTTTCTAATCTAGTAGGTTTACTCGGTAGCTCACGCGATACGGCGTTGTACTTGGGTGATAAAGAACTACGGTACGAACCCTGTGAAGCTACGGTTTGACAAAACAGCTCAAATCCACATAAGGAATTTAAAATAGTATGGCTGCATCAGCGAATGCGTTTTTATATTATTTTTGCATTTACTAACACTATCAGGTAGGTTTAGGTTTGGGTTTGGTGTAGGGGATATTTCCAACATGATAGAGCATTAATCTTTAGCGACACTCACCGGATATTTGAATTCTAAACTCTAAATACGGCCACAACACATATTTAGGTATATATATGATTGCGTATTTGCTATTGTTATTAAAGTCCATGTCATATTAACAAGAAATGCTTCTAACCATTTATTATGGTGAATATTCATTGGAATTATGGATTCAGGAAACTCCAAATCGTTGAGCTATGTTGATAATGACGGTATGTTGGTAACTTACAACCAGTAGCTAATGATGCATTTGGGCTCTCCTGATTGGCTCAATATACAACTTTCAAAAATAGCCTATGTTTTCTGCAACTATAAATTCATCATATGATTCCTTTTTTTTTTTTTCATGCTGGTCTATTATTTTGGTTTAATCTCATTAACATTAACCGCTAAATATCATTAAAAAAAAAAACAAAAAAAAAACACTTACATGTTGGTCAGACGTTCTGTTTAAGTGAGTGGGCAAAATAAGACACAATGTAGACCAGACTTCATGCCACAAGTCAAAAGTCTGTCTACATGAGACAAAATGTGTCCTACATTTATTAAGACAAAAAGATGCTTTACTCTAAACTATTCACATGAGCATTATTATCACCGTACAACTATGAGCGCAAATTAAAGTACATTAATTTAAAATTAAATTGTCTGAAGGCATGTTCTCACCAAGAACAGTTGTAAAAATATTCTAAATTTAAAGGTGCAGTCACATGTAACACTGTTGGTGAATATTTCTGCAGGTGAAATCCAGTTACAAAAATTACAAAATTACAAGATAATTGCATAGAGGAAAGTTATAATTGGAAACACTTTCAGAGCATTTTCAGATTGTCTGTTGATGTGAAGGCTAACATAGTTATCACTACAGTTAGCGTTCTTGGGGTGAATGGCCCTTAAGGCCTTTCCTGCTGGGTAATTGCACAAGGTGTCGTAGGTTAACTCATAAGATATATTCTATTATAACTGCGAGGTACAAACTCGCATCTAAGCCATTAGCCTCTACATTATTTCTGATAAAATGTCCTATTTACTTGACAAACTGAATGTATTCAGTGTGTCTCCCTAAAGAGTAGCCAGACAGCCCCTTTCCTCTTTATCGCAGGTGACTGTCATGTTTACGTTAATTTTATAATTGTCTGCATGAAACATCTGAATAGGAACAGCGCTGCACACCCACACCCACGGCTCCAGTACTCATTGTGCCATTTTGTCTACTGAATTGCAGCCCGTCCTCCAGACAAAAGCCCTGAAAGCGTTTCCGACCCTTCTGTTTGGAAACCTGGCCAACTGCACAAACAAACTCCCTGTAAAGCTTACATTGCAAAGGCACCGAACATTCCCTCAGGACAGCTCAATGGAAATTAATTTGCACAGAAATATCACACTGTGCTCAAAAAGAACCCTTATCACAAAGCGCCAACTCTGGCAACAGACAAAGGAAGCAATCTGAGGAGAAGAGGAGGAGGATGAAGACAGTGTTTCATTCACAGGACACACTGCCCTCCTCCACCGCTGGAGCGTGGACCCCTCGATCACTTCCTGTCTCCTCTATCCAAATCATCATTATATCCTCTGGGCTCCAGCGGTGTGGATGGGGGTTGGGTAAAGCCATCAAAACTAAGACTAAAATGATAGAGAAAACAGCACCTCATTTATGACTCGTAGATTAATGATTAAAAGGTAAATTAACTCAAAATTTACATTTTGTTACTATTTAACCATATATTGTTCCAAATCTGTATTTTATTATTTGAAAAGAAAAATAAAGAAGAATATTGATGTTGCTCTTTTCCATATAACCACACATTCATAGTGCTTATGCAAGCTCCAAAAGAACAGTATTATTGTATTGTAATCCATACAATTTGTGCATAGTGCATTATATTTCAAGTATTCAGAAGCCATATGATATGTTCATCTAAGTAACAGCTTGAAATGTAAGTTATTTACTAATAAAGATAAAACCGAAGCTGATTAAGCCATAACCTAACCAAATATTACAGAAATTATAGTTGGATGGCTTTAACTGCCCTCTAAAACAGTGTTTCCTCTGAAATTTCAGTTTCTGAGATGAGACACCAGACACCACTAAGTAAGATCTGCTACCCATGTGTTAACATTTCAGGAAGGATGGTGTAGAAAGCAAAAGCATAGTTCACAGGGAATGAAATTTTTAAATTTAGTACAACTGATGATCAAAGACTGTGGTGCCTACAGAAACCAAAGTCAGAATGAAGAATAGTTTTACCAGCTTTACTGGATGCTACCAAGGAAAAACAGAAAGATTAAAGTATTTAGAGTAGCACTAAATTTGAGGGCAACATGAGCATCGGTTTGATTTTTGAGTAGATATTGTGGATTTTTTTGTGTTTTTGTACATTTTACTTGCTGTTATTGAATTTTCATAGTCATACTGTATAAGTCATATAATTGATATTGCAAAGATATTGCAAATCCCATCAACTATGCATGCTAATAACAATGGTTGTAACAATAACAACAATGTATTTGAAGCCACTTGGCATCAACAAATAAAGACTAAATGCTTTCATAATCTATCTTTGAATGATTAATTATCAGTTTTCTGTTATTTGATTTAGTTTTCATTTATATTGTAAAATTTAACACATTTAGTCTTTCAGTACTTTATTTATTGTTTATGTTTTTGAACATTCCACTTTTCATAAATGTTCTTGTTTTTATTTCATTTAGTAAGTAAGTAAGTATTTATTTATTTACACAGCTCTTTCATTGATGTATTACAGCACATCAGTCAAATTTGAGTTTTCTTTGTCATTTCAGCATGGCAACAATAATTTTGCATGTACACAAAGAATGGCAGTAATTTGTTTAGAAAGAAAAATGTTTTTCTGAGAGACTAATACAAAATGAACCATTATGGTTTGATTTGGTGGAGTTTCCTGGAACACTCTGAGTCCACCTACAGTATCTAAAACAAAATTTTCCTGTCAAATCTTGAAGACATTTCCTTTCAGAAGTTCATAGTTGTGAGGCACAAACATTTCGCACACGCTTCACATAACTTCCAGACTCAGTCTCAATGCAAGTTTGTTACAGTGTAAGTAAATGGTGTCATTTAAAACAATAAACTCTACAATATCTGGCATGAAGTGGGCTGCTATCCACTTAGGTTCATTGTATTGTTTAACTCAGTGAATCATCTGCCTGTCATTCCTATACTTTCTGACAGCTGTTAAACACTACCAAACCACGTCTACCATTTCCTCCATGATTACCACTCAGCACTGAGTCACGTAAATCCTTCTAACCATCTTGAGAAAGCATCTTAAATACCTGCCGAGTGCTCCAAGTACCTTAAATATGCTCACAGCCATTATAAACATTTCAAATATAAACTTCGTCTGCCATAATACATGAGAAATGAAAACCGTAAAATTACTAGATTGTGAAATGAATGTCACAGTCTGCCCATGCCACACACAGAGGTCAGGTTCTCATCAGTGTGTGTGACATTCAGAGGCGCAGTTCAAGGGGATACGTCACACACGTGCGGCATCGCCAGCGCTCGCATTTGCATAATAATGAAGATGTTCACCAACCTTGACAGGAGCCATTAACTTCCTCATGGCCCGCCTGGCACATGCACCTCCCAATGGGCACCAGCCACTCCCCCTCCGCGCTGCAATGCATTCTGGGAAGTTCATCAGCCAGTGAGTTGTTGACGCAGGTCCCTGACACCTCCAGAAGCTGGGAGGAATCTGCCCCAGTTATAGTATCCGGGAAGAGGGCCAAATTCCTGACAACAAAAGGACACTTTTTGTAGAAGACACGCACGGACACGAGCGCGATACATGCACCCAGGTCTTGGAAAGCCAGGTAGAAGCCTTTCTTGGTCAACGGACCCAGATCCCGAACTTCCGTGTTCAGCTTCAAGACTCTGTCTCCGAGATCAAGCTCCGTGAAGCTCTCGTCGGCCGCGATGGTGTCAATCTTCGTGTATTGGCTTTCCCGAATATTTCTCCTCTCC
This sequence comes from Spinibarbus caldwelli, assembly GCA_039654775.1. Lineage (NCBI taxonomy): Eukaryota > Metazoa > Chordata > Actinopteri > Cypriniformes > Cyprinidae > Spinibarbus > Spinibarbus caldwelli. The sequence continues at coordinate 23,515,276 of CM077267.1, forward strand.
TCGTCGTTGGTTTCGTAATAGTAGACATTGAAAGTCTCCTTGCATGTGCCCAGACCTCCGGGGAGACTGTTGCAGTCCCGTAGAGTGAACTTGAGCTCCACGAACACTCGCTGGGCACCTTGGTTTAATATGAGGTTTGTCTGCAACCAGTTGTTCTGGTTGTGCTCCATCACCTTACACACCTGGTACGTGTGGATGGGTGCATAATTCTCGTCCACCTCTCCGATTTCTTCCCACTAAAAAACAAGGAGAGAAAAAGCAGATCAGAAAGAGTTAATTTTCACTTCATTTTTGAGGCTTTTTATGCCTTTTGTTTGAGAGGAAAATTAAAGGTATCCGATATCTGCATTTGCACTATACACTTGACGAAACAACCCAGGGTGGACAAACTGACAAGTTGCCAGGTCTGGGAAACTAAACCAGCCTAATTGCTATTCAAAACTAGCCCAATCACATTTTTCATGGTTTCCCCTCCTGCAGGGTCCCCCTACATCAACATGGGGGAGGGTAGGTCACTTTAATCCACAGCAACAGTGGGTAAGTTTACATGCACATCAGTAATCTAATTATTTACCTTATTCTGAATAAGACAATATTATGATTAAGGTGTTAACATGAGTTGCTTTTAGAATATTCCTTTCAAGTTCCCGTTTTACATATTATAGTACATAGATCGATTAAAGACACACATCATTACGTCCCCACGTGACGCCAGCCGACGTCCCCTCCAAAATTTAATTTATCAACATATAGTTCATTTTGTTATGGTACCATATACACTTCTGGGTGATTCATTTTTAATTTTACGAAAGCTTCAAGTGCAGTTAATTATTTGTCATGCTATACATGCAAACAGAAGACGCCGTTGTTGAAGCCATGCTCTTTTGTTTGCCGACAAACGGTTGACCACGGTTGAAACGGTTGTGTGTATTCTGTCACAAAATACGGCAAAAAGTCCTACACAACAGTAATAGTATGATTAAGGTGTGTACATGTCTATCCTGCACTTCTATTATGTGACTAAAATAGGAACACTCCACATGTCTTCATTCGATTTGTGTTTACTTTGAGTATGACTTTAGCTGGATTAAGGTAATCAAAAATCTCTGTTTACATGGTAGATTCTTAATCAGAGTATTGTCTTAATTGTGTTAAAATCCGAATATTGTTGTCCATGTAAAAGTAGCCCAATTCTGGGGGAAAACTGCAGACTTGGCAACAGAAAAAAAATAAAATAAAAACATCCACCTGAATTGACATCATTCGCCACCATTGGTTTTTTAACAACGTACGACTCACTTTGAAGGGAATATCCGTTCTGTCCGCTTTCATGGCAGACAATAATGCACATATTCGATTCATATCAGATTTATTTCCACATATGATTATGTACTGTAAATGGGGCCAAAAAAGGACCACAAGTCAGGACTCAAACTCTAGTCAGTCAAAGTGCTGTTCCACTATATGTCCGTACACTTTCCACAAGGCCATGGCTCTGACAAAAACACTTCTGATTGAACCTCTGTGCAGAAGAGAAGCGGTTTCCAAACCTAGACCTGGTGTACCCCCAACATTTTGTATGTGTCCCTAAATCAAACTGAATCTACTCATATGCTTATTCGTGGGGTGTTTACATGACACCATTTTCAACTAAAAACAGAACACTTTTTATGTGTTTTGGCCATTCATTTACACAATGATGGTGTTTTGAGAGCCTGAAAATACAAACTTTCGAAAATTGGTATATGTAAGCAATGCCATTATTGTATCCGTGTAAACTACAAAAATATGAATTTGTGAAAACGGTGAAGTCATGCACGTCTATTACATGTTCAGCCTATAGGTATGTACACGTGCAAGTAGTGTTTCTTTACAAAGTGAGATCACCACCTACTGGCCTGGCATGAATATAACAGCATCGTCTGCATGTAAAACTTTTCAAAAAATGAAACAAGTTTCAGTTTTTAGTACATTTGTTGTCATGTGTACCTCAAGAACTGAAATGGGTGTGTCAGATAAGAGTAGTTTTATGTAGCCAGACCTTCAGACTGATGGAAGAAGGTCTGGGAACCTTGGCCGCTTTGAATGGCCAAGGACAGCCCAAGAGGCCATTTGACTGACAGTTAAAACAACCAATCACATTTCGTTTTGTGCCACGTCATTTTTAGGGGTGTGGAAATGTCACAATAACAGACTGATGTGTAAAACACTTGGACTTATTTTAAAGAGTCTATGTCGCGAACTTTACATATTTCACATACTTTTGAAAATCTAGCATTATGTTGAAACATCTTAGAAACATTGCCAAACTACGAAACTTGTTATCTATTTCTGATGCAGCTAGTTCATGCATTCATAACCTCTAGACTGGACTATTGTAATGCACTGCTAGCTGGTTGTCCTGCATCTTCAATAAACAAGTTACAGGTAGTCCAAAACGCAGCGGCTAGAGTCCTTACCAGGTCAAGAAAATATGATCATATTACCCCAATTTTACAATCTCTGCACTGGCTACCTATTAAGTTCCGCATCAGTTACAAAATATTATTACTTACCTATAAGGCCCTTAATGGTTTAGCTACTGCGTACTTAACTAGTCTTCTACCACGCTACAATCCATCACGCTCCCTAAGGTCGCAAAACTCTAGACTTTTGGTAGTACCTAGGATAGCAAATTTCACTAAAGGAGGTAGAACTTTTTCACATTTGGCTCCCAAACTCTGGAATAGCCTTCCTGATAACATTCGGGGTTCAGACACACTCTCTCTGTTTAAATCTAGATTAAAGACACATCTCTTTAGCTAAGCATTCACATAATGCATCTCATAGTCTTGTACTGCAGTTATATCTAATCAAATGCACTTTATTGTTCTTTAGCTTGGGTTGAACAAATCATTTTTACTTGGATGGAACAGCAGCTACACTAATTATGTCTCTATTTGTTTCTCTGTTTCTGCTGCGGGATTAACATCCCGTGGTAACTAGGAATTATACAAGCTTCAGTCTGGATCCAACCCTTAAATGATCTGAGGTGACCAAACACCTGAGAAGAGATGATGCCTATCCTCAGACAACATACAGAGCTACCAAATTTTGCCATAAGTTAAATATTTTAAGTTTCTACAATATATAAATATATTGTAGAAACTTAATTTCCTGTAAAGCTGCTTTGCAACGATTTGTATTGTGAAAAGCGCTATACAAATAAACTTGAATTGAATTGAATTGAATTGAATTGAATTGAATTGAACTGATCCTGATAAGCGCTCGTCGTCACAGTTGTAAACACGATGGATTTCTTCATCCATGAGGGGGGTTGGCGCCACGGCATCTTTGTTCCCTGGTGGAATGTTAAAGAATGCGACACACACATCTCCCGGGAATTTTTGTAGAATTTAACCAATCAGGTGATGACTTCAAAACTCCTGAAGTGTTTCCAATTTTGTGAGCCATATGCATCAGACGTTCAGCCAACGGTCCGTGGGCGTTATGTCTGAGGCTGAGACTATATAAGACTGACATCTAAAATGTCTACTGCTGGAAGTACTCCATGCAAGACCAGGGTTGGAAACCAACGTAGGAGTGACGGTGGCCCCATCCCAAATACAGGTCCACATTTGGGTGATGTAATGACTGTCAGGCAGTGCGTGCTTGGCAGAGGGGTGCATTGAGGGCACATTTGTATTATGCCCAATAAGGGAGCGCTTGCCCCTCTGAATCACGAAATGACAAATGCTACACCCTGCGGTCTAGTGAACTTCATGGACATGTCATTTGGGTCAAGTACAGTCTGGGAATTATATATTAAAATATATTCAGTGGCTGATGTAATATTAGTGGAACTGGGTGTTTCTTCAACTACAGGCTCTTTTGGTGCTATCCTCATTGGTTAATTTAATTTATCCGAAGGATCAGAGGTGATTTTTTTGTTGTTTTTTTTTCCCTCAAATTAACATATGCTTTCTTAAGGATGTGATGCTGAAGATTGGAATAATGACTGCACATAAATCAGCTTTGCATTATTTTGTTTTAAATTACATTTTAACACTGGGTGAGCATAAGAGACTTACAATAAAACAATAAAATCTATACATAAAAGACCATTTAAAAGTAGAATGCTTTGGTAGAGAAAAACACACACACACACAACAACATTAAACACCATACTGAGTACTTTTACATTATAAGCATGTTAGGGAATGTTATGCATGTGTACTGTAACATAACAGTACAACCCTTAAAGCACATTGTGGCACATTCACACACCTCAACCGCCACATCTAATAAAATATGGCTGTATGTACTGCTGTCCGTAGAGATGCTCAATAACAATACATCAAGTGGCAGAGAGATTGGGAAAAAAAACAAAAAAAAAAAACAATATGCCAGCTATAATCTACACAGTCAGGAGACTTGTAACATGGCAGTTAACAAAGCAAGACCTCAGAATGCACCCCGAGGGCCCGAGTGGTCCTTCGCACAGTCAATGACCAGAGAGACCCTCCTGAGGCCTCATATTACCTCTGCCTGACGCTCTCTGAATGTGAGCGATTGTGAGCTGTGTGGCCATTAGAAGAACTGAAGGCTGGGCCGCTGGGAGTCATTCAGTGTGTGTTAACAGTCTGAGTCTCACCGTTCACACACTGAAAATGCATTGTCTATATTTAGTATGACTTAAGGTGTGGTCAAACTGCACTTTTCATTCCTATGACTTTCATTCATATGCGTGTGAATGCAGGAGAGCGGAAACGCAAGCTCTTTCAAAGTTGTTTTGCATTTCGCTGAGATCCAAAGTTCAGGATTGGTGAACTTTGACCTGTGTATTCGTATTACATAAAACCATGTGACCAGTAGAAGATCGATATGTCACAACATGACCTGAATTAAAAGGACATAAATGTAAAATTGCAGGGCTTCAGAAAAGTGGAGTAGCCTGTATGTTGTTTACATTTTGGATTTATTATTATTTGCTGTTTAATTTACGGTTTTAAAGAAACTCTGCAGGCTTTGATATCATATCACGATATTTGCAGCATCTAAAGAAATTTTGTATGCTCAAATCGAATGTGTCCACAGCTTTACTGTTAGGTGCACAAATTATATGATAGGTCGGCAGTAACTTGTTTCTAGTTTAATACATTTAAAGTCAATATGGAAATGGCATAACTGCTTCAAAATGTACTAAATAAATCCAACACGGGCCTTTATTTCATATGGCTTTATTTTCATATTCAAATACCATATTTCATAAGAATATACTTAATTACATGCTAATTGCAATTAAATAAAAATGTATTATAGTTTTCATTTATAATAAATCAAATTAGCTGAACTATAGAGTGCTTTTTTGAGCCTATTAAGTAGGACTTAAGTACATTTAATAATTACTTCTATTGTCTGCTGAAATATAGCTAAGATGTACTGCTGGATGTACTGACAAGCATTTATGGTAAATTAAATATATTTTAATGTAATTTCTATTGAAACCCATATGTCATTTATTGAAATAGGTTTGCAATTGCACATTTGTAAAGATGAAATTGCAATTTAATATATTTAAAATATATTAACATTTAATGTAAGATCACATAACACTAAAGTTAAAAGTATCAAGTCCTTTGCATGTGGTTTAGTATGTTAGTCAACACATCAAAATAACTGTACTGCTTTAAAGATGCACAGATTTAAAAAAAAAAAAAAAAAAAGTACTTTGAAGAAAAAAAGAATAAAATATAGCTGCAAGCAGCAATTACGGGGCCAAGCACTCCTGCGGCATAATGAGGAGCTAAGCATAGCATGGAGCATCAGACCAAAAACAACGAGTACTAAAAGCAATTTTAGGATGATGTCAGTTGAAATGGCTGAAAAATCATAAATACAATCTCTAGTAATATGATTAAATGGCTGATCACTTTTGACTAACAGGTGGCGCTGCAATAAAATCATTTTAGTGTGTTCTGTGTGATATGACAATGGCACACACAAAGTTTGTTGTCATTATGTCAAAGCTTTGCAGAGATATAGCCTCAGAGTCATTTTGGCACCATGCCTAAAATTTGTAGTGGCGCTGTACGAAAACAGTTTTGTCTATCGACACGAAATCCATAACTTTTTGTCAGCACAGTCTTAAGATGATCTGACTCAATTTTGGTGAAAATCGGATCAACGGTTGAGGAGGAGTTCGAAAAAGTAGGTTTTCAACATAAATCAAAATGGCAGACAGGAAGTTTGGCTGACTATGGCAACATTGGTATCACTGTTCTCAACATGACCCAAGGAATCTATTAATACCAGTCTCATCACAATAGGCAAAATTCACAGAGAGCTATTAGCATTTATTTGAAATTTCATTATAAATTTTGACCACAAGGTGGCACTGTCTCAAAACTTTTTGAGTATTTTCAGGTCATGGTCTCGATGGTACATACAAAGTTACGTAATGGTACACCGATGGATTCAAAAAATATAACATTTTATATCATAATACTCTATTGAAGTCAATGGTAATTTAATGTTTTGTTCAATTATAGCACCACCAAGAGGCAAAATCCCACCAGATTTTTTTATGTGTCCTTAGAGTGTGCCCATACATATGTGTGTCAAATATGGTGAAAATATTTCATTTTGTTTTGGAGTTATAGACATTTTTATATATGAGAAGAGAAAAAAATGACTGACAGCCGACTTTCTTTGCACTTTTGTGCCACTTACTATCAGAATTTTGGCAATTGGGCATTAGCGTATAACCGGCATGCTATGTTTGCGAATTTCCTACGGTGGTTTAGTGTCGATTGGAGTAACGGTTTCTAAGATATTGGCAAATGTTTTTTTAAGTGCTAAAATGCAACGTAGCACAAACCATAAGGCAAAACCTGGCAAGTTTGGTATCGCTGGACTCGGCAAGGATTCAGGAGTCTAAAAAGGTGACTCCCGTGAAAATAAGTCGACCACACCCAAAGTTATGAGCATGTGAATATTTGATTTTACCACTAGGTGGCGCTGGCTCGAAACTTCTCATACTCCTTCAGGGCATTGTGCTGATGACCCATATCAAGTTTCGTAATGATACGCTAATGCGTTCATAAAATATAAGCATTTTAGTACAAAATTCAAAATGGCTGATGCCCAAAATCGCTGACATGGGAAAAATTGGTATCATTCGATTCGGCATGATGCACCGAATGTGATTTTTGGCAAAAGCATTCACAAGTTATAAGCAAAAATATGAATTTTTCATATCTCCTGACAACTAGGTGGCACAGCGCTGAAATACTGCAGGTAGTCTAAAGTCATGCTTGCACCAAGTTTGGTCACAATACGCCAAACTGTTGTGGAGATATAGCCTCAGATCCATTTTTGCATGGTTTTCGCAGAATTTGTTTGCGCGTTATTCAAGAACGGTTTGACTAATCGACTTGAATTCCATAACTTTTTGCCAGCATGGTCTGTAGATGATCTGAGCCAATTTTGGTGAAAATCGGACGAACCGTCTAGGACGAGTTCAAAAAAGTAGGTTTTACGAACAATTGAAAATAACGAAAAAACTAAATCTTACAATTTTTTTTTTTTAAATTTGGTGTCCATTCGACTCGGCATGAGCCAAGGAATCAGAGGGAAGGATCATTTTCCTACGGTGTGCCTCATGGTTCAAAAGTTATTAGCATAAACATGAGTGAAAATTTGGACAAGTGGTGGCGCTAGAGAGTTTGAGTTAGAGACTCCGAATTTGCTATGGTTAATGTTGGGACTGTCCTCTATCAGTGTGCCAAATTTCACAACTTTCCCACAAGTGGTTCAATGGGCTGCCATAGACTTTCGAGTGGAAGAAACGGAAGAAGAAGAAGAAGAAGAAAAAGAAAAGAAAAAGAAAAAGAAGAAGAAGAAGAAGAAGCATAAGAACGCCAACGGATACAATAGGTGCCATCGTACCTTCGGTGCTTGGCCCCTAATAATAACGGCAACAAAAACAATAGGTGCCATCGCACCTTCGGTGCTTGGCCCCTAAATATATTCTAAGTACACTTAAGTGGCCTTATTTATTTACTTACAATTTTAATAGTTATATTAAGCATACTTAATATAAGTACACAACAAGTGCACGTTCAATACAGTTAAGCATTTCTTTTTCATAAGCTTATATAGATCATAATTTACTCCATTTGTCAAAATATTATACAACAAAACACACTGAATATTATTCAGTTACAGGTAAATATTAATAAGATTTTAACTAAGAAATCAGCATCTGTGTTATGCAAAGCATAGGCTATTTAAAGCACATTCAATAATAAATTGGTTTTACGAACCATTCAATATCTATGAATATTCATTCAAAGCACCTTTAGTCAAGTATGAATTTTCTGAAATAGGTTCAAAGTCATTATGCAACTAAGAAACCAATGGATTGCTTCTTTTAGTCAATGTGTCCACTAAGGTATATTATTGCCATGAAATGATTTATATACTGTACACTGTTTTGTATCTTTCAAAAAATTCCAACATGAGCTATATCCAGTTTCAAAGTCACAGCTTAAGCACACATTAGAAAAACTGAACCATAAATCCATTTCACTGTACCATTACCACTCTTCCCTTTTCTCTCCCTTGCATTTGACAATCAAAGGACATTCATGGCACACTTTAATTTCATTCCAATCAGCCAAACTTCCATATTACCATATGAATTTTACACGAGGTGATCATATTTAGCAAAGGGCCCTGTGGTGATGCATCAGGACCAGAATGATACAGAAAAGTGTGTGTCACAGATTTCTCCAATATGAGTCAGTGTGGCCACGATCTGGTAAATTGCATTGGCAAAGCTGCAATTTAGGGAAAGCCGCTATTTGAAATGAAAATGAACCTGTGCGAATTTGGATCATGCAGATATCCAAAGGCGTCTGGGTATTCGTTTCAACCTCTCATGTGAAAATACATTACTAATAGCAGGCACTCTGGGACAACAACATTTCTGACACATGGATGAAGACGAATAGATAATTCGAAAAGGCTTTCATTACAACACCACATTGAGAATGGAGATTGCACAAGGATGTGTGTCACATCTGTGTAGTGATAACATGAATCATATCAAGCCAAAGATTGAAATGGCACAGCTGGACATCAGCCTGTTATATTTGGTGGCCCTAGTATGCTAGTGCATGCTAATGCAGACCATTTGTTAAAAAGCTCACAATCCATAAACTCATTGTTTGTTACATTCAGTATGAAACTGAAAATTAATTCCTTTTGACTGATTTGGAATAAACAAATAGCAAACCTCACACAAAGACTCAACTCATTGATTTCAACAGAGTTTGAGTTAGCATGCTGCTAAGCTAACATCAATACTCCAAACAGCATGAAAACATACAAATCTTAAGAAACATAATACATTTGTAACTACACTGAACTACACTTAGCAATATGTTTCAATACATGTTTGTTTATAATGAGTTTGTTTTGTTATAGACTGTTCTGATGCATTATGGGCAGAGTTGGGTATAACGCGTTACTCAGTAACGCGTTACTGTAATCTAATTACTTTTCCTGGTAACACAGTAAAGTAATGAGTTACATTTTAAATTTATGTAATTTGATTAAAGTTACTTATGTCAATAAAATTATGTTACTTAAGTTACAATATATAAAATATAAACAATATATATATACAGTCAGGTCCATAAATATTGGGACATCGACACAATTTTAACATTTTTGGCTCTATACACCACCACAATGGATTTCAAATGAAACGAACAAGATGTGCTTTAACTGCAGACTGTCAGCTTTAATTTGAGGGTATTTACATCCAAATCAGGTGAACGGTGTAGGAATTACAACAGTTTGCATATGTGCCTCCCACTTGTTAAGGGACCAAAAGTAATGGGACAATTGGCTTCTCAGCTGTTCCATGGCCAGGTGTGTGTTATTCCCTCATTATCCCAATTACAATGAGCAGATAAAAGGTCCAGAGTTCATTTCAAGTGTGCTATTTGCATTTGGAATCTGTTGCTGTCAACTGTCAAGATGAGATCCAAGAGCATTCACTATCAGTGAAGCAAGCCATCATTAGGCTGAAAAAACAAAACAAACCCATCAGAGAGATAGCAAAAACATTAAGCGTGGCCAAAACAACTGCTTGGAACATTCTTAAAAAGAAGGAACGCACCTTTGAGCTCAGCAACACTAAAAGACCCGGAAGACCACGGAAAACAACTGTGGTGGATGACCGAAGAATTCTTTCCCTGGTGAAGAAAACACCCTTCACAACAGTTGGCCAGATCAAGAACACTCTCCGGGAGGCAGGTGTATGTGTGTCAAAGTCAACAATCAAGAGAAGACTTCACCAGAGTGAATACAGAGGGTTCACCACAAGATGTAAACCATTGGTGAGCCTCAAAAAAGGAAGGCTAGATTAGAGTTTGCCAAACAACTTCACAGTTCTGGAACAACATCCTATGGACAGATGAGACCAAGATCAACTTGTACCAGAGTGATGGGAAGAGAAGAGTATGGAGAAGGAAAGGAACTGCTCATGATCCTAAGCATACCACCTCATCAGTGAAGCGTGGTGGTGGGCATGTATGGCTACCAGTGGAACTGGTTCTCTTGTATTTATTGATGATGTGACTGCTGACAAAAGCAGCAGGATGAATTCTGAAGTGTTTCGGGCAATATTATCTGCTCATATTCAGCCAAATGCTTCAGAACTCATTGGACGGCGCTTCACAGTGCAGATGGACAATGACCCAAAGCATACTGCAAAAGCAACCAAAGAGTTTTTGAAGGGAAAGAAGTGGATTGTTATGCAATGGCCAAGTCAATCACCTGACCTCAATCCGATTGAGCATGCATTTCACTTGCTGAAGACAAAACTGAAGGGAAAATGCCCCAAGAACAAGCAGGAACTGAAGACGGTTGCAGTAGAGGCCTGGCAGAGCATCACCAGGGATGAAACCCAGCGTCTGGTGATGTCTATGCGTTCCAGACTTCAGGCTGTAATTGACTGCAAAGGATTTGCAACCAAGTATTAAAAAGTGAAAGTTTGATTTATGATTATTATTCTGTCCCATTACTTTTGGTCCCTTAACAAGTGGGAGGCACATATGCAAACTGTTGTAATTCCTACACCGTTCACCTGATTTGGATGTAAATACCCTCAAATTAAAGCTGACAGTCTGCAGTTAAAGCACATCTTGTTCGTTTCATTTGAAATCCATTGTGGTGGTGTATAGAGCCAAAAATGTTAAAATTGTGTCGATGTCCCAATATTTATGGACCTGACTGTATATAAAATGAGAGTCCTAACATTTAGATGCAGTGAAAGTTTGCCTGTCATATTTTAAAATGTTGCACTCGACATATTTTAGTCTGGCATTATAGTTTGGGAAAAGTTCAACAAGTGAATGTGTACAGGTTTATGTCACAGTAACATTAATAAAGTAAAAATAAATGACTTTTAGTAATTTACCCAACACTGATTATGGGAATACCTTTTTTATGAAGGATAGCCTACATAAAAAGGCATCATAGGAATCATTATAATTTTTTTTAGAGTGAAAACTTTGGCTTTGTGGTGCTATCAAAACATTGCTCTGTTCATTTTAACATTTCTAGAGGAACAATGGCTCATCCAATATCATGAGTTTAGGTCGGACTATCTTTTTTTCCTCCCAGTTACACAGTGAGAAGTTAATAATTTTGCTGTTCATTCTGGTTACATCCTTTTTGTTCAACACAGCAGTATGCTATTTTCTGTGTTTCTGTTTGTGAATATGATAATAAATTAAAATACTATGATAACAAATACCATTTCACAATATCAAGCAGCATATCAGACTGTCTTCATACTGATAAAATAACTAAAAACTCGAATGAAACTGGAAGTCTTGCATGTTAAAGGTAAAAATGGCCATGTCTGCTCTTACACTAAAAATAAGGTGGATAATAAGTTTGCTGGAGTGCTACCATAACTCCTTCTCACGAAAAAAAAAAAAAAAAATTGACAACTTTAGACTTGGGTCTGACACTGGTCCAGTTCTTGGGTCAGGGAACAAATCCAATTAGTGCTGGTTAATCAAGGGGAAGTTAACAGACTGGGTTTGACTTTAAGATAGCTTAAAACCAGATGGTGCATTAAAAAAAAAAAAAAAAAAAAAACTCATTTAACCTCAATATTTAACCTTTGTTTTTCTGATCAATGTATGTTTTCATTCTATGGAAATTAGTGGCATTAAGAGTCTACTAAACACCCTTTGTGTTATATGAAGAAAGTTTGGACAGACATGAAAATGAGGATGGCAGATATTTCATTTTTGCGTGTGAAATTTAAAGGGATACTTCAACCAGAAAATGAAAATTTCTGTCATCTTTTACCATTTACCCTCATGTTATCCCAGATCCATAAGACTTTGGTTCATCTTCAAAACTTTGACGTTTCAAAAAGTCATCGTAAAAGTAATCTATATGAATTGAATGATTTAATCTGATGACAGTGGGTAACTCATTGCATAATTTTCATTTTTGGGTGGACTATCCCTTTAACAACAGAAGTCAGTGGTGTCTCTACATACTATTATGTGACACACATAGTCTAACAAAAAAAAAATATATCATGTACTTTTCTCTTAGCTCATTCTTTTGTCAGGCCTTTCCGCATACAAATTTCTGTGAACCATCATCATTCAAACTCTCTTTCCTACCATCCCCTACTGAGACCCTCTCCATTTTCTCGTTCTCTCCGTCTAAATCCTTCCCTCCGCTATCCCGGCACACTTATTTACCTATGCTTTCTGCCCCTAAAACCCTCAATTCTCCCAGTGTGATTTAGCATGTGCTATAAGCATGCATTTACCCATAAACCCCAGCTTCCAGAGCACTTCCTCCTCGGCTTATTACCGGTGCTGCACCGCAGAGAACGAGCAAGTACGACCCACTGCCTTTCAAAAAAATAACCTGTCATTATCCACCAATCACCATCACCCAGCCATCCCTGTCAATGCCGCCCAGGGTCCACAGGGGGTGAAGTTGAACATGACTGACAAGCAGGGTTGAAAACAGCTCCCTGCTATGATTCTGGCTGAATGTCTTTGCGTGAGAGTGTGGTGGGACATGTGAATGTGACTTTTCAGGGTGGGTGGAGCGGCTCCTCTGTTGAGCATCACGTCAGTGCGTTTTTCCCCTTCGGTAAGAGACAGGAAAAAATGACAGCGGTGTGAGCCAGAGGTGCCCTAGGCCTGCACAAAGCCCGGATTTAGCTGAGCTCCTGTAAACCGCTTCGTTGACTTGGCAAATCTGGCCCGCTCTGACAGCGGTTAAAGCAGCATGAAGCCAGGGTTGAAAACAAACAAAACAGGGAGAAAAGATAATCGCTGGCGTTTTGTGATGTACCTGCCAGTACAGATTGTTGATTGTAGATCCAAAAGCCTTTGAGTCTTCAAAAACCAGCATTTGACCCAATTGCATTACCGAATGAATCATGCAAACAAGAATTTAAACTGTTGTTATTTAACAGCTCCGTTCCAAAATCTAGTGAGATGCCTACTTAGACAGCATTTTAGGGAGCAGCATTATGCTACTGTATCTTCTAAAATTCTTGCAAATAAGGCGATCCCAGAATGACAGAAGTTTCATTTTTGGGTGAACTATCCCTTTAAGTGAAAATCTGTGGTAAATATAACTTGACAATACTTTTTACGTTTTGTTCTACAACACACACCCATACCAAAAACTTGAATTTTGAAGCAGTTACGTTTAATGTTGAAAGCGTATGTTTATAATAAGTAACTAGATAAGACAGTTTGGGATGTTAACGTGTGCATTTTACTCTGTAGAACAAAACATTAAAGAAGACATGTCACGAAAATCTGATTTTTCAGTGTCCCAGCTGTTTACTTTCACAGACATAAGCGACTGTGTTTTTGTAACTTATGTGTGTTTTTAACATAAACTTGTGTGTATTTGACAGTTTAAGCGCAATAAGACATGAAAGAGAACCATGTGTCACGTGTGACAGATGCTTTTTGTGCACTTAGAAAACCATATTTCAGAAGTTTACACTGATATGGCTTTAAAACACATGATTTCAGTGTGATAGAGATGATAATCAAAACCTAAACAAGTTTTTTAGCAGAGTATCCAAGGTATGAGCTATAAAGGCACTTCTCTATTCTGGAAAAGGGTGTGGGGAGCAGCAGCTCATTTGCATTTAAAGAGACATGCACAAAAACAGCCTGTTTCTGCATCCACTCAAAATAGGCATTTTCAAAATGATATAATAAATGATTTGTGGGGTATTTTGAGCTGAATCTTCACAGACACATTCTGGGGACACCTGAGACTTATATTACATCTTGGTAAAAGGGGCATAATAGGTCTCTTTTAAAGTATTGTCAAGTTATGTTTACCACAGGCTTTATTTTACTCCTAAATTGGAAAAAAAAAATCTGATTCTTATCTTCAAAAGTCTCTCCTCATCCATATTTGACGTTTAATATACATCGATGAGCAGTACTTTGATTCAGTGAGATTTCAATGCATGCAGGTCTATGTGGAGAAACCAAAGCAAACAACCAGCACAAATGGAGTGTTCCTCATCATGGTTGTGGCTGGTTAGGCCAAAAACACGGATTTACATCAAAGAGATACGTTTTATTACTCGTGTTATTGTGTCAGGTCTGGTTATGACACATTTAGTGCATGCTACAATTAGCTTAGCGACATGCTATAGCCTGTGAGGGGTTTCTGCCAATGAAAAGCACCTCAAATCAGTCACTTCTGTTTAGTTTTAGTTCTGTTCCATTTGAAGGTATGGAGACACTAGGTATTAAACAGAGATAGCAAAGGTAATGTCTGACCTATTTTTAGAGGTAATATATAAGAATTCATACTAATCCTTAGGTGGTTTAGGTTTCTCTTCATATGTTAAAACCGTAAATAGCTGTTAACCAATACCTAGATACATTAAGAGGGTTTATCCGCCATACTTCACATTTGCAGTGTATGTGACCGGCTTTACTGAGCCTCTTGAAATTGCTGAGTTGTTGCTAAATCTCACACTCCAGACACTCTGTTGAATTAATATGACTGTGAGTGTAGTCGACTCTAACAGCATAACAAACATCCCAAGCCTCCCGGAAACCAACATCTCCTACCTAACTCACATAATCAATCCGAAATCTCCTGGGAATTTTCCACCCTTTCCAACCTTAAAAAAAAACAAAAAAAGAAGAATTATGTAACTGTTTCATTTCACGTGGGAACTCTCTCTCTCTAACTGCAATTTGATGTACATAATACTTTCTGTACACGTGTACCCACATGCCTTTTCTTGTACAATCACCAAGTTATGTTTTTTTGGATTTGTACTGTGGTAGAAAATGTTAATGATTCAGTACAATGGTATATATCAAGGTATTACCATCAGATATTGTCACCTTTGTATGATACCGCTACAGTATTTTATTTATTTTATTTTATTTTATTTTATTTTATTTTATTTTATTTATTTATTTTATTTTTTTGTTAAAGGTGATTTTTGAAAACAATATGGATGTACAAACAGCTAAACAATTTAACATAAACATAACATAAACTGGATGGTGTCTTTGGGAAGTCGCAACACACGACATATCATTAAAAAAAAAAAAGGTTAAATTATTTAATAATGTAATTATTGGCTATAGGTTTGTAGGTCACTATTATTTTAATTATTTATTTTTTTCCCTAAATGTTTCTACATGTAGTTGCACCACATTACTTGATTTTGCTGACAGATATTTTGCAAATTTGCATTTTATTTTATTTTATTTTATTTTATTTTATTTTATTGAAAACAATAAGAAATCTTGTAATCAACTGATTTTAAATTAAATATTATATATAAATAAAGGTACAAAAATAGGCTTTTATTAAGACATAAACTACATTTATGATATGTAACTAAATTAGGCCGTTCAAAAATAATACAGAAAAACATGCTCATCATTGAAGAGGTGCATTCAATTTGATGTACATACTGTATTTTTAATGTATTTCAAATAAATGAATAGATAGGACAAAAACAGCATTAACATATTATATCAAATACTACTATTAATGATATAAGATTATGATTAATCTTATTTATAATATTAAAATTAAGATTAATAGTAGTATTTAATATGTGTCTGGGGTTGTTACCTGGTAATCTAGTCTGTGAAGGTTAACATCATCCTACTTTTTATACCTTAATTTCCATGGAAATGATACGGGAAAAGATTAATTTAATGGACTTGAATGAATGAATGAATTAATTAATGAATGGTGTCACAAAACAAATCTGTTGGACTCTTTCTGAAAGAACTGTTTTTCCACTTAACATATGTATCTTTACATCATGACTTGAAAAATCTATGAAAAATCAGTGTATTAACGGCTACACCAATTCACTCAGCCTTTAAAATCAACTGTTTGATCAAAACTTGACACGTCTTGCATAATAGCGATACAAGTTAACATCCCAGGCTTGCTGACATAATCTCAGACTGCACGTGTCACCCTTGAGTAATTTGAACATCTAATAATAGAGCAAAAATCATTTAATCTCAATAGCCATTGAGGAGGATGTGAAAAGCCCTCTGCCGTAACTGACATTGATTTATCGCTCCCCAGATTTCACGTCATATTCAGGGTATCACACAAGGATGTTTGTATTTCCATCTGAAAGCAGAAATAATCGTCTCCCTTAACAGGTGTTATCCAGCGTGCCTGGAGACTTTAGCATCTATTGTCGGCCTGTATTGTTGCATTGGAGGGCAGGTGCAGGTAAGCACAATGCAAGCCCTCTTTTTTACCATCACAACAGGAAACTGAATTAAGCTATAACTGCACACTGTCAACACTGAATGCAGGCCACACTAGATAACAACAAACGCCTCTAAACAGCAGCTGGGATGAGCAAGCTGATATAGAGAATGGAGAAATCACAATGTTTGCACAGTCCTAAAGCAAACACACTTTTCTAATCAAAATCTCAAAATACAAATCTAGAAGTGAGAGCTGGGTTGGTGCAAGTGGTTTACAATAATTATCATCTGCAATAATATTGTAACTGTTGTTTTAATGATATGTGAGCTGACATTATTGCGCATATATGTCACTCACTTTAAAGGGGTCATCGGATGCGAAATGCACTTTTACAAGCTGTTCGAACTGAAATGTGTGTTGGCACAATTACCCTATAATGATAAAGATCCACTCAGTGTTTTGTTTTTTTTGTTTTTTTGTTTTGGTTTTTTTAATCTCGTTAAATGATTTCCCCTTTCTGAAATCGAGCCGACACAGACAGTCTATGTTCGCGCGAATCATTCGTGAGCCAGCTTCACCTACA
Organism: Spinibarbus caldwelli; assembly: GCA_039654775.1. NCBI lineage: Eukaryota > Metazoa > Chordata > Actinopteri > Cypriniformes > Cyprinidae > Spinibarbus > Spinibarbus caldwelli. The sequence continues at coordinate 23,532,647 of CM077267.1, forward strand.
GAAGGAGTGAGTATGTTTTTTTTTTTTTTTTTTTTTTTTTTTTTTTAATGAATGTTTGCAAATCGCCACTTCTTTAGAATCCAAAAGCATTGATTGCATGATGAAGTCTATTAGAATGCAGTTAAAAAGCCCATGTAATACAAGTTCTGAAAGCCAAAATATATCCCTGTATGGGAATTTTTTTTTTTTTTTTTTTTTTTTTTTTTTTAATACAGCTAAGTAATATCACAAGGAAAAAAAAAAGAAAAAAAAAAAGAAAAAAAAACAGTGTTGTTTTCCTAAATATTAGTGCATAAGCATTATCACAATCAAAAAAAGTGATATTCATTTTATACAACAGTTCAACAATCGAGAAGTTAATATCGAGGGAGTCATATTTTAGACACAGTATTGTCCTTTTTTTCTTTGTCTGTTTTACTAACGAAAATAGTTCCAAACAAAGCCAGAGCAGAACATTTGCGCATCTCAGAACAACACTGCAGTGTTTCATTCCTGCATGAATCTGTTTTTGAACGAATCATTTGAGTCAGTGATTCAATGATCCATTTGTAAAGACAGTCCCTTGCTTTGTTTCTAAACGAATCAGCCATTTTCAACGAATCATTTAAATGAAAGACAGGGACTTCCTGCAATCTACTGGCAGTTTTAGTGTCATATTTATTTATCCATGACAGGCCTAACCATATGGACGCTTGTTTCCACCTCCGAATAAAAAATATGAAATGTAATTCTGACTTTTTCCTCGCAATTCTTTTTTATTTATTTATTTATTTTTTTTTTTTTTTTCAGAATTGCATGATATAAGCTTGCAATTGTGAGTTAAGTTATAATTATGTGACAGAAACACACAAGAAAAAAAGTCAGAATTGTGAGAAATAAATTCGCAATTGCAAGAAAAAATGTCGGAATTGTGAGATTTAATTCCAATTCTAATTCTAATCGCAATTCTGAGAAATAAAGTCAGGATTACGAGTCTATATCTCACAATTTTGACTTTATAACACACAGGTTGTTAAAAATTCTAAGAAAATTATAACACGCAAGTTGTCAAAATTTTAAGAAAAAACAGTTTTTTTTTTTGTTTGTTTTTTTTTTCCCTTAGAACAGGACTTTGCAATTGTGAGTATATATCTTGCAACTCTGACTTTATAACATGCAATTGTGACTTTATTTCCCACAATTCTGACTTTATATCTAGCAATTGCGAGTTTATATCTCACAATTTTGAGAAAAAAAGTCAGAATTGTAAGATAAAAAGCAATTACTTTATTTATTTATTTTAATTCAGTGGTGGGCTTCCACACTGAAAAAAAAAAAAAAAAAAATCCCAATTAAATACTGAGATATAATTTTTTTGTCAATATTGCACACCCCTAGTAGGTGCACTATTCTCGTATCAGCAAACCAGGTGATGTCATGATAAGAACATGATGGTTAACATGATGGTGTTGCTTGTATTTTGGGTATAAAAACAGCGTGATACTGACAGACCTGAAGCAATACTGAGATATTTATTTTCATGTTCTGTTCGAGTTTGTAGCTGCTTATTCCTGTCAACCTGTCAAAAACAACCGAGATACTCAACACATGTTTCTTTTCTCCTGACAAACCATTTCATGTAGCTTCAGCGTTCTTCACTTTGGTATTCTCAATGGAAACAGAAAAACAGATACGTATATAAACTTGGGCATTTTAAAATTCAACACAGCGTTCAACACATTTACCGATCGGCTGGCTCGACAGAAATGAATTACACTCAGAGTGTCACAAAGAAATTAGAACAGCAGGTTTAGTGTGCCTTTGTGCCTCTTTTAGAACAAAAAAGGGCTTTCCCTTCTTCTCTGTTTGTCTCTGACCTCTCGTAGTCCCTCTCTCTCTGTGCTGCGCTCTCCACGTTCTATTATTTTTCACTTTGAAACTGTCTTTTCTGCCGTCGAGGGAATCTGAGACCTTGAGATGTTCTCCTAAGCCGGCTCTTAACTCAAAGTGCTGAGAGACAGGAAGATGTGTGGAACTCACCCCATTCTTTGGGTAGGCGACCCACCCCAGGTCACCAATTACAGAGCGAGAGTCCAGCAAGTTCACTGCGGAAGAACGAGAAACGGGGACAAATCAATGATCTGGAGTAGTAAAAGCAATATAGAAAGAGCATTTATATGCAGATCACAGATCACATTAGATGTTCTTTATCACAACATCGTCTTGCTCAGAATTGATCTTGTTGGTTTTGTTCTTTATTTCATAGTGCCCTTGTTGCATGCACTTACTGTAGTAATAACAGTAAAGTATGCTTAACTAAAAGCAACTAAACCAAACTATACAGTTAACTAATATTACATAGTACTTACAATATAATTACATTGTAACAATGACATCTTAAAATAGGGTGCAACCTAGATTTCTGTACATACATTGTACACAGATTCTTCAACATTTTTTTTTTAAATGTACTTACATTATAATTATTATCACATGAATTGTCCTTTATCACAGTATAATCTATAGTTCAGAGTGATCGGATTACATTTTGTAGGTGTTTAACATTAGATTTTTGTAGATGTGTATGTGTACACATAATCATATAGTTTTTTATACTTTTTTATCTCTTAATAACAATATAGTTCATATCGAGTCTATTTGTTTTCATAGACATTCATAAGTAAAGTATGCACGTGCACATATGCATATAATTTAAATAGATTTTAAATGTCATGCCATTAAACATATTTAATCTCTTTTATTCAAAGTAGAATAAAATGACTGTATAAATTACATTAATGCAATTATATATGACCCTTAAAGAAAAGATGCATGTCTGTAAAATGTTTTAGATGGTGTCAGTTTGTTTATATTGTAACAGATCCAAAATTTGGGCCAAAAATTCAATGCAATGCAATAAAATGAATGCAATAAAATGCAATGCAATAAAATAAATAAATAAATAAATAAATAAATAAATAAATAAAAACATATGATTTGGGGGGAATTTAAATGCCCCTGAAAATCAATCCCAGACAGAAAATATTATGCATCCAGACACTTCACATCTGAACACATGCAAAAACAAATGAGATCATGTGTGCTTGTTGCAATATTGATCTAAATGTTTCTGAACAATGCGGACAATCATTTGAAAATACCCTATAGAAAGCATGAAAGACCATGGAATAACATCTGTTGTATAATTTTTGCCCTTGGTCACATTCTATGTGAGATGTCTATTAAACAACCCAGTCTTTCTAGATTATTGTGCCAGTATTTGATACCCAGAGTAGGTCACAGGTTCTTTTTTTATCTGCTGGAACCTTTTACGAATGAGTACCGCCACAGCTAATTAGATGACCTTTACATTCACAGTCCGATCAGAGCTGAATTTTAATTTGACCTTGTGTTGATCAAAGGTTGTGTGGCGAGACTGTTTAGCATGTGTGAGATGACTCACGATAGCAATATCATTTTGGGAATCAAAACAACAAGCTAATGACTAATAAATGAACACAAATGTCACGATAGTGCTATAAAAAGAAGATGTAAAAGGCTAAAGATTAGTTCATCAAAACTTTTGAAATTAAAAGCACATATTTTTTTCACTCCATGCTCTAATAAATAAGACCAACATGATGTGAATAATGGTTATTGATCATAAACGTTATGTAACATCAAATTTGATAATGATTTGTGAGAACACTAAAATGCATTTACATTTAATCCTCTTGTGTCCTATTTAAATGTCTCTAAATGAGTTCTAAACGTGTTTCTTTTGAATGACAGACATTGATGTACATTGTCCTACTTAAACTGAAAAATATCCTGGGGAGGATTGCATAAATCTAATTAGCAGGAAGAAATACAGTTCTGAACTAGATAAAAGAGAGACGTTACTTAGGCAAATACAAATGTCGAAAGAGGTGCAGTATGTGGAAATCTAACTTCAGGAGAGGAAAAAAATAGATTTTAAAACTGAGAAAAGAAAATCACTGAAGATTCTTAAAATATTCATTAGTGTATGGAAGATTAGAATGTTGCAGAATATTTAACATAACTATTCCGATTTGTTACCTTTCTGCTTTGGAATACTCAAGGTTAAACTGTCCGAACGTAACTGCAGAAATCTGTTAATGTTCATTTGAAAGTGCGTTTCCCTACAGATTCCAGTTCACCACAGGTCTCAGTCTCCGAATCGACAGGTTTGTTGAAATTCAACTAGACTTGTCGCTATTGTGATTTTGGAGTGGCCGTTGTCCTTGCGCGTCTGCTGGGCCATTGTGCCAGTCTGTGTAGGCACCCGAGCGCCCTCCCCCATCCTGCTCTCATTTTTATTGTGCCATCATCTGCGTACAATCAATCAACTCATCCCCACACTTGTCATTGCACTATCCATATGCTGACTTCGGCTCATTAGAATATTTACATATTCTATAGTCTGCGCACTTCAGCTCGAGTGATAAATTGGAACACATCAATTTTACTTGCAGATAATTTGTTGACATTTCCCATGGTATCACCGGGTGAAATCTTTTTCACAGTTTTGTATCCTGGGAAATAAAGCTGTAAAATATGGAATAAGATTTGTAGTCGGTTCCTGCTGTTCTCTGACTACTACAAAGCATATTTAGGGAACTTTGATGTAGCCGTGTCTGTGTTTCCTTTGTCTTTACGCCTCTAATGCAAATGCACCATACCACGTGTACACATCAGCTCTCACAAAAAAAGACGTCATATTTTTACCAAAAAGTGTCATTGTGTTCCAAAGCAACAGATATATTTTAGTTAGTGAATTTAGTGTTTAAAAACAAAATATGCATTTAAAACCTTAATAAAGTTCTGTATATATCATTGTTTGTGTGCACTGTAGAAATCATATCATAGACATTAAATTTCATTTATCGTTTAATATCTGTGTCTTGAAAGAATATGCTACAACAGGTCTTTAATAGACCATTGAATCGACTCTTGTAAGCTTCACTGAACAGTGCTTTCATTCTGATCTGAGCTGTGATTTCTGAAGCGTCTGTGAATGGATGTTCTTACTGAACAATACAATTCATAAAATCTTTAAAGGGACCCAGTGAACATGTTCAAAGGCAATGAAGCGATTCACAATATACTTTATGAATTAATGTTTTCAGTGGATGTGCAATAGAGAACTGAGATGTTTAGAAACCACCTGGCTGGGAGTTTGGTGAACTGTAATCACTGATCTTCAGGAACTTCTGCTCCATTAAATGGTCTGGTGTGAAATCATTGTTGGCTTTGTGGATGATATATTACGTAATGCTTCACATATGACATGATATTTTCATTGCAGAACCATACAGAATATATTACAAACCCTTCAAAACATTCTGGAGAAGGTCTGACAGGTTTTTGATGCATTGATACTCCTCTAATGTTCTGTATTTATTGTAATATATGTGGTAAATGCTGCGTGTCTATATTAAAAAAAAATGGTTCTATTTAAAGCTAAACAGTTAATTCCATTGGAGAACCTTTCTAAGTTCTACGAACAACTTCTTAAAATTATTTTCTGGTCATTAAAAAAAAAAAAAAAAAACACTGTGTCGTGATAATTTAGCGATCTCAGAAACCAACTCATGGATCAAAGGAATATTTAATTTAACATTAAGAACTTTTGATTTAGTCTCCAAACAACCATACATCAACCCAAGAACCGTATGGAGCCAAGAACGCGTCTTGATCAGAACAGCGTTCTTTGCTGAACCTTTATTTCCAGAACTGTGTATTCTCCTTACGGAATCCAGTGACTGTCAACCATCAGTCCCTGCAAACAGCACCGTTCCCGGATCCCGCGTCTTACCTTCATTACTGGGAATGCAGAAAGTCCTGAACGCGCCGAGACTGAAGACGCAAATCCAGGCGATGTAACTCCACCGTGAACGCATACTCATCGACTGAAGAAATGTGCCAAATGAACAAATGTACTGGACTCACATCAGCACCGGAGCGATCCTGAGAGAGTTTCGGAGGTCATGAGGAGCGCGGAGCGTAGGTACGCAGGAATAAAAGCACATTTGAGCGGAGAGCGGCTGCGCGCGTTGCGGTGAGTGTTGAAGCGCTCCGGTTTGAGACTCGCGGAGCTGTCAGACACCCACACAGCAGACAGCATGAGGAGGAGGAGGAGGAGTAAACGATTACAGCTCTCCAATAGACATCGATGACTGCTCATGACACCAGACTCATCCAGACTAATGAAGGTGTAAGTCAGACGAATAATGCTAAAAAATGACAGCTATGTGCATGTTGTGTTAGTCGTATATTATATTGATTGTGTTGGATTGATATTACGCTGCAATTTCTCTAATGCGATTAATGAAGCGAGACTTTCTATTAAGCCTGCATGCTATATAATATGCTATATAATCCCGTGTAATACGTATTGAGGAGAAAATGATAGACTCAGTAACACTGTATATCCTGTACATAAACACTGTAGTATTATAAATAATCTTACTGCATTATAACTAATTTTATCACATAATATATGTTTACTGATCTATCAATCTGTCTATCATCCATCCATCTATTGATCTATCGATCTATCCTTCTATCAATTAATCTATCAATTGATCTATCGATCTGTCTATCCATCCATCCATCCATCCATCCATCCATCCATCCATCCATCCACCCATCCATCCAACCATCCATCCAACCATCTATTGACCTATTGATCTATTTATTGATCTGTCTATCCATCCATCCATCCTTCTGTCAGTCCATCCATCTATTGATCTATCGAGCTATCCTTCTATCAATTAATCTATCAATTGATCTATCGATCTGTCTATCCATCCATTCATCCATCCATCCATCCATCCATCCATCCATCCATCCATCCACCCATCCATCCATCCATCCATCCATCCATCCATCTATTGACCTATTGATCTATTTATTGATCTGTCTATCCACCCATCCATCCTTCTGTCAGTCCATCCATCTATTGATCTATTGAGCTATCCTTCTATCAATTAATCTATCAATTGATCTATCGATCTGTCTATCCATCCATTCATCCATCCATCCATCCATCCATCTATTGACCTATTGATCTATTTATTGATCTGTCTATCCATCCATCCATCCTTCTGTCAATCTATCTATCTGTTGATCTATCAATCTGTCTATCCATCCATCTACTGATCTATCAATCTATCCATCCATCCATCCATCCATCCATCCTTCTATCGATTTATCTATTGATTTATCTGTCGATCTATTGATCTGTTTATCCAACTATCTATCCATCATCCATCCTTCTATCGATCTATATATTTATTTATCTATCGATCTGTCTATCCATCCATCTATCTACTAATCTATCAATCTGTCCATCCATCATCCATCCATCCATCCATCATTCTAACAATTTATCTATCTATTAATCTGTTGATCTGTCTATCTATCTATCTATCTATCTATCTATCTATCTATCTATCTATCTATCTATCTGACTGACTTAAAATAACTCCATAAAATGTAAACAGCCAATAATATGCAAAAAAGTTTGTGACAATGATATCACATTCATTGTACATCTATTTACTGTGCCGTTCAATCAAATGTTTACTAAATCATTCAGGGTTAAAATATTTTTATTTACAAGTAATGTCTGGTAATGTGGCTCATGTAGTACTATGTAGTTGACATACATTAAACTATAACTATTCCTTAAAACAACAAGCTTTAGCTCCAAAAGGTTTCCAAAAGCATGTCTGCATTCACAGAGCAAATGTGATTTAAGCTCACATGGTCTTTTTTTCCATAGCTGTATTTTTCACTGCATTCTTAAAATCCAAATTTAAGCCGAAGCAGCACTTCCACCCACAAGATAAATGTGGCTCAATGACTGCAGCTCAATCTCTTTTATCTGCATGATTATACATATTCCCGTGCCGTGCCCTCCCGACACATCCCACGCTCCTCAGCGCTTGTCCTCATTCATCAGACACTCAGAGAAATTCAGCAGCCGACATCAGACCCAGCTCCTCCTGAGTTCAAAATGACAAGCTGAAGAACAACAGCGAGGGCTTTGTCTTCAGATGTCAACAAAATCAGGCAAGGAAAGAGTTGGCATATACCAACCTATGCAGAACAACACCATTGTCTCAGTTTCATGTGATATCACAAAATCATGGTCAGGATCTGATGCTAAATGTCTAGATAAGGAGCAGCACAAAAAAATCTGCCCAAAAAAGTCTTTAAATCTGATTAAATGTATTAAAGAGTATCTGTCTAATTTAAGGTGTTCACAGTGGATTTCCGAGCACACCTATGCATTCCTGTGTCATTGATAAGCGGTTGCTGCTGTATAAGCTGCCAAAACTCACCTCAGAGTCTTAAGACCTTCCTTCAGCGTAAGTTTAATTGCATCTGTTGTGGTGCTGGAATGGATCCGCCAAGACATGAAAATATCGAATAATATCAGTGATGCTTGTCTTAACAAGTAACAAAAATGACGAAAATCAAACTGGAAAGAGATTGGCAATGTGTTTGTTTAGAGTACTGCATGCACAGATTTTGTGCAGGTCTAGTTACTTCTCATTTAAAATGAGCAGGCTGCCACTTCTAAATGAAAGAGTGAACTGGACTTGTCATGGACTACAGCGAAGCTCAGGCCTGTGTGATCCTGAAGCAGCAGGGTCTTTGCCGCTGCACTCAGAGGGGAGGCACGATTTGGGCAGACACAGCTGAGCTGTCTCTACCGATAATCGTATCCTGGCATTAAAGAGAGCAAGGACTTGGACAAAAGTACAGGAAGAGGAACAATTTGAGAGTCAGCACACACAGTCTGAGAACAGAACACTAGTGCATTGTGGGATGCAGAGGGTGACTCAGAAGCCAGTGGGTAGTCATGACTGACAAAATACTAACTATAATGTGGTTCGACATAAGAGAACACTTCACAGAAGCAGTTTACGTGCTAAAAACATTTTGTGAGGACATTCTTGTTACAGCTTTTTGAATATGTCAGTATGTCAGTCACTAATGCAGTGACTGACATACTGACATATTCAAAAAGCTGTAACAAGAATACTTGTTACACTCAAGTATTTTTGTATTTTTTATATAACAAGTTTGACTCAAATCAAAATTTCATATCCATTAATTTGGTCAAGAGCCATAAATGTGCAGAATAGAAGTACAGGTGCATCTCAATGAATTAAAATGTCGTGGAAAAGTTAATTTATTTCAGTAATTCAACTCAAATTGTGAAACTCGTGTATTAAATAAATTCAATGCACACAGACTGAAGTAGTTTAAGTCTTTGGTTCTTTTAATTGTGATGATTTTGGCTCACATTTAACAAAAAACCCACCAAATTCACTATCTCAACAAATTAGAATATGGTGACATGCCAATCAGCTAATCAACTCAAAACACCTGCAAAGGTTTCCTGAGCCTTCAAAATGGTCTCTCAGTTTGGTTCACTAGGCTACACAATCATGGGGAAGACTGCTGATCTTACAGTTGTCCAGAAGACAATCATTGACACCCTTCACAAGGAGGGTAAGCCACAAACATCCATTGCCAAAGAAGCTGGCTGTTCACAGAGTGCTGTATCTAAGCATGTTAACAGAAAGTTGAGTGGAAGGAAAAAGTGTGGAAGAAAAAGATGCACAACCAACCGAGAGAACCGCAGCCTTTTGAGGATTGTCAAGCAAAATCGATTCAAGAATTTGGGTGAACTTCACAAGGAATGGACTGAGGCTGGGGTCAAGGCATCAAGAGCCACCACACACAGACGTGTCAAGGAATTTGGCTACAGTTGTTGTATTCCTCTTGTTAAGCCACTCCTGAACCACAGACAACGTCAGAGGCATCTTACCTGGGCTAAGGAGAAGAAGAACTGGACTGTTGCCCAGTGGTCCAAAGTCCTCTTTTCAGATGAGAGCAAGTTTTGTATTTCATTTGGAAACCAAGGTCCTAGAGTCTGGAGGAAGGGTGGAGAAGCTCATAGCCCAAGTTGTTTGAAGTTCAGTGTTAAGTTTCCACAGTCTGTGATGATTTGGGTTGCAATGTCATCTGCTGGTGTTGGTCCATTGTGTTTTTTAAAAACCAAAGTCACTGCACCCATTTACCAAGAAATTTTGGAGCACTTCATGCTTCCTTCTGCTGACCAGCTTTTTAAAGATGCTGATTTAATTTTCCAGCAGGATTTGGCACCTGCCCACACTGCCAAAAGCACCAAAAGTTGGTTACATGACCATGGTGTTGGTGTGCTTGACTGGCCAGCAAACTCACCAGACCTGAACCCCATAGAGAATCTATGGGGCATTGTCAAGAGGAAAATGAGAAACAAGAGACCAAAAAAATGGAGATGAGTTGAAGGCCACTGTCAAAGAAACGTCTCGGTTACGTATGTAACCCTCGTTCCCTGAAGGAGGGAACGGAGACGTCACGTCGGATGACCGACGAAATTGGGATCTCGCCAGAGAGACCAATCCACTTCGAGTGTAACTAAACGAGCCAATGGACATTGGCATGCGATTATTGCATCCAGCTGCCGCTGATCACAGTGTGAGCATAAGAGGCAGCTGATGCACCGCATCAATTATGTTTTCGCTGAGGAGCCGAGCCGGCGACCCGGCAGCTCAGCGGTGGTACAGCGACTGTGGCGACGGGACGTGACGTCTCCGTTCCCTCCTTCAGGGAACGAGGGTTACATACGTAACCGAGACGTTCCCCTTTCAGTCGGTCACTCCGAGTCACGTCGGATGACCGACGAAATTGGGATCCCTACCAAAGCGCCACAGGAGCTGCCCCTTCCAGTGCCCTGTGTAGGCCTCCTGACCCTTCCTATAAGGCAGACGATAGGACCGGGCTCTACACAGAGAAGGTCAACTACTGGTGTTCCTTGAGCAACCAAAACAGTAGGACTAGGATAACACTGGGAAGTGTGCCCTTCCACTTGGAAGAGGCACACTGCGGAGTCACCTCCTCCCAGAGGGGGTTAAGTGACATTCAAACATGTGAAGTAACCCCGAAGGGCCCTATTGCACATGGAAGTCTCTGAGATGGCTCAGGCTGCATCTTTAGAGATGGCAGAACGTAGTCCGCCAGGGGAAACACGGCTCTAATAAGAATACCGTGGAACACACATATGGGATCCCGACAGGGTCTCTCATATGGGCACTAGCCTCGCACCAGATTTCAAGAATTCATTGGCTGAAGGCCTGGCGCCGGACGCCCTGCCGCGTCCGGACGCCGGAGTGCTGGAGGACTCAACAGGGTTTGCCTGGTTAAGGAACTCTCTGGAGAATTAGGCGTAAGGACGCCGCAAGCCGACTCTGAGCCGGCCCTCTCAGTGCCACTACCCGTTTGAGGTGAGAACACAGGAGGAAACCGGAATGACACGTAGGCTATAAAACCTAGCGAACGTGTTGGGAGTCGCCCAACCCGCAGCTCTACAGATGTCTGCTAGCGAGGCACCACGAGCCAGCGCCCAGGACGATGCGACACCCCTAGTGGAGTGAGCACGCAACCTGAGTGGGCAGGGCACACCTTGTGCTTCGTAGGCCAAGGTGATGGCATCCAGTATCCAGTGGGCCATCCTCTGCTTGGAGACAGCCCTCCCCTTCTGCTGTCTTCCGTAACAGACAAAGAGCTGTTCTGAGGTCCTGAAGCTCTGAGTTCTATCCACGTACTGACGCAGTGCGCGTACAGGACAGAGCAAAGCTAGGGCTGGGTCTGCCTCCTCCAGGGGCAGCGCTTGCAGGCTCACTACCTGGTCTCTGAAGGGCGTGGTAGGAACCTTGGGCACATAGCCGGGCCGGGGCCTCAGTGTTGCACTGGAGTCAGCCGGCCCAAACTCAAGGCACGACTCGTCGACCGAAAATGCCTGCAGGTCCCCCACCCTCTTGATTGAGGCCAATGCAGTCAGGAGTAGGGTTTTCATAGAAAGAAACTTCAACTCGACTGACTGCAACGGCTCAAAGGGGGCAGTTTGTAGGGCTCTTAGCACCAAAGCCAAATCCCAAGAGGGAAGGGAGGGAGGCCTCGGAGGATTTAACCTCCTGGCCCCCCTAAGAAACCTGACGACCAGATCGTGCTTCCCAACCGACCTCCCCTCTATGGGGTCGTGGTGGGCAGAAATAGCAGCAACATATACCTTAAGGGTGGAGGGGGACAGCCTACGCTCCAGCCCTTGTTGCAAAAAGGAAAGCACGGCTCTGATCGAACATCTCCGGGGGTCCTCCTGGTAAGAGGAACACCATTCGATGAACAGGTTCCACTTCAGCGCATAGGCCCGTCTTGTGGACGGTGCTCGTGCTGAAGCAATAGTGAGCGCTACCTCCTGGGGCAGGTCACCTAGAACCTCCGCGTCCCGTCCAGGGACCACACATGAAGTTTCCACAAGTCTGGACGCGGGTGCCAGAGGGTGCCCCGTCTCTGAGAAAGCAGATCCTTCCTCAGAGGAATCGGCCAGGGAGGGGCTGTCGCGAGGAGCATGAGTTCCGGGAACCAGGTCCTGTTGGGCCAATATGGAGCCACTAACAGGACCTGCTTCTCATCCTCCCTGATCTTGCACAGTGTCTGTGCTAGCAGGCTCACTGGGGGAAACGCATACTTGCGTAAGCCCTGGGGCCAGCTGTGTGCCAGTGCATCCGTGCCGAGCGTTGCCTCGGACAGGGAGTAGAACCACTGGCAGTGGGTGGTTTCTGGAGATGCAAACAGGTCTACCTGAGCAACTCCGAACCGACTCCAAATCAGCTGGACCACCTGGGGATGGAGTCTCCACTCCCCAGGGAGTGCCGCTCGAGACAGCTCGTCGGCCGCCTGATTGAACACTCCTGGAATGTGGATGGTACGAAGGGACCTCAGATGCTTCTGACTCCAGAGGAGGAGGTGGCGGGCGAGTTGCGACATGCGACGGGAGCGGAAACCGCCTTGCCGGTTGATATACGCAACGGTCGCAGTGTTGTCCGTACGGACCAGAATGTCCCTGCCCCGAAGGCGCCCTCTGAGGCGGCACAGGGCAAGGTGTACTGCCAGCAACTCGAAGCAATTGATATGCCAACGCAGAAGGGGGCCCGTCCAAACCCCTGATACTGCGTGCCCGTTGTACGTGGCACCCCAGCCGGTGGCCGAGGCATCCGTGAATACCACAGCATGCCTGGATACCTGATCCAGGGGCACTCCTGCCCGAAGGAACGAAGGATCTGACCACGGGCTGAAGGTCTTGTGGCAGGCCAGTGTAATCTGAACCCGGTGAGTACCGCGTTTCCACGCCCACCTCGGGATTCGGCCATGGAACCAGTGCTGAAGCGGTCTCATATGGAGCAAACCGAGCGGAACTATGGCCGCAGCTGCAGCCATATGCCCCAGGAGCCTCTGAAAGAGTTTCAGTGGGACCGCTGTCCTGCCTGATAAAGTCTTGAGGCAGTTCAGCACCGACTGAGCACGTTCCTGGGTGAGGCGTGCTGTCTGGTTGACCGAATCCAACTCCATGCCGAGAAAAGAGATCCTCTGCGTTGGCACGAGTTTGCTCTTTTCCCAATTGACCCGAAGGCCCAACTGGCTGAGGTGCCTGAGCACCAGGTCCCTGTGTGCGCACAACAGCTCTTGAGACTGTGCAAGTATGAGCCAGTCGTAGAGGTAGTTGAGAATGCGCACACCCCGTTCTCTCAGGGGAACAAGGGCCACCTCTGCGACTTTGGTGAAGACACGAGGCGAAAAGGGACAGCCCAAAGGGCAGGACCTTGTACTGATATGCCCGACCGTCGAACGCGAATCGCAGGAATGGCCTGTGTTGCGGGAGAATCGAAACATGAAAGTACGCGTCCTTCAGGTCGATTGCTGCAAACCAATCTAGGGGACGGACGCATCCAAAAATGCGTTTCTGCGTCAACATCTTGAACGGCATCTTGTGAAGTGCACGGTTCAAAACTCGCAGATCCAAGATCGGTCGTAACCCACCGCTTTTCTTGGGCACAATGAAGTAAGGGCTGTAAAACCCCGACCTCATATCGGCTGGAGGGACCGGCTCTATTGCATCCTTCGCCACTAGGACTGCAATCTCCGCGAGCAAGACAGGGGCATCGACGGCTTTGACTGAAGTGAACCGGATGCCCCTGAACTTGGGGGGACGCCGGGCGAACTGAATCGCATAGCCGAGTCTGATGGTCCGCAGGAGCCACCGGGATGGACTGGGGAGCACTAACCAGGCTCCGAGAGACCGCACCAGCGGGGCCAACGGGCCCACCGACATGCCCGCGGTGGGGCAGCGAGGTGGAACACAGGGACCGGCTCCAGGGCCTGTGACGGTGGGGCAGCGAGGTGGAACACAGGGACCGGCTCCAGGGCCTGTGACGGCCTGGCCTGTGACGGCAGGGGGCGGGGTCTGGGTGTGTAGTGTAGCACTCACCTGATTTCTCCTCGCGTGGGAGGAGACACAGGAACCCCGCTTGAGGCTTGTGACAGCCCGGCGTTTGACGACTTGAAGTGGGGACTGGAGTGCTACTGCCCTTACCTGGCTCCACGAATGGGCAGGAGGGGTGCTCTTGGGCAACCACCCGCTGCCTGCTGGCGAGAGAGGAGGGGGGAAGCGATCCTGTGATGCACGGATCACCACTCTCCTCCTCTTGAGACCCAGAGATTGAGGAGACCGCTCTTTACTGATGTTTTGGGTACCGCTGGCTGCTGGGCCAGCGGCGGAACAAAATGAACAAAAGATACTCCACCCGGCCCTCCTCCGGGGGAGGGAGTGGTGCAGTCACCATCTCCCGATGAGCAGTCTCCTCCATCTCTGGGTCGACCGTCCCAGGGCCTTTTGCACTTGCGCTTGCCGCCAGGTTTGGCGGGGGCCTGGACGGGATGGGCGTCCTGCCTGCGACCGGCTCCACGACGCTGCCTGGTGAAAGGCTGCTGCGGCTGCGTGGGAGCGGGGGCAGCTGCAGGGGGCGCCCACGGCGACGAGCAGGCTGAGTGGCTGCAGCCGGAGTGGAAGCAGCAGGTTTCCTCCGGCGCATGATGTGTTTGCCTCAGTCTGCTTCTGGGCTGCCGAGAACTGCTGGGCAAAGCTCTCGACAGCGTCGCCGAAAGGCCCGGTCTGTGACACGGGAGCATTCAGGAACTGTACCTTCTCCTGCTCCTTCATGTCAGCGAGACACAGCCAGAGATGGCACTCCTGGACATCGCACGACCCAGAGACTGTGCGGTCACCTTCGTCGCTCGAAGCGCGAGGTCCGCAGCAGCACGCAGCTCATGTAGAACCGCCAGGTCGTGACCACCCTCGTGCAGGTCTTTCAGGTCTTTGGCCTGGTGGACCTGCAGTAACGCCATGGCGTGGAGGGCAGAAGCCGCCTCCCCACAGGCTCTATAAGCACTGCCAGTTAGACCTGACGAATACTTACAGGCCCGTGAGGGGAGACACGGGTCACCCCGCAGGGTGGAATCGGCTGTTGGACACAGTTGCATGGCCACAGACGCTCCACCGAGGGGATGCTGCATACCCCAAAGCGGCCCCACCATCGAGGGTGGTGAGAGCGGAGGAACCACAAGATTTGTTTCGGGCAGTGAAAGGTGCCTTCCACGACCTTGTAAGCTCCTCATGCACTTCCGGAAAGAATGGCACCGGAGGGGGGCGCTGAGAACCAGCGCGACCCCCACCGAGAAACCACTCGTCCAGCCTCGAAGGATCGGGACACGGTGGCTTTTTAGGATTCCACACGAGCCCGACATTCTCGGTGGCCCGGGAAAGCATAGCCGTCATCTCTGGGTCTGGCACGGACAACGCTACCACACCCGAAGTGGGCAACGGAGCCGGGTCATCATCCCCGGAGAGAGAGGGCCCGCCCTCCGATGCAGTGATCGACATCTGGTCATCAGAGGGGGCACCGAAGGAAACGCGTGGCCAGCGCGCTCCTTCGGCAGCCCCATCGGCTGCGGAGTGCTTGAGGCGTGAGGAGCTCCACTTGGGGAAGCCCTCACCGTAATCCTCAAATCACCTCTGACTCCACCGGATCCAGTGTGCACGCCGGATCGCGGCAGGCAGAGGGACTCCGCCATGTTTGACATAGCGGAGTCGCACTCCGAGATGGTCATGTCCCCATAAGAAGAACATGAACCATCCACGAAAGCCACCTCAGCGTGCTGAATGCCCAGGCACGTGAGGCAGCAATCGTGACCGTCCTGAGGTGCCAGGAAACGACCACACCCAGAAACGCACGGGTGAAAAGACATCTTTAAAAAGACGCGATCACCCGTGTTGCTCTTTTAGAGAAATTGCTCTTTCAGAGAAATGCTCTTTTAGTGCTGAAGCACGCAGGGGAACTGGCCACCGCACACTCCCAGTGTGGCTGTCAGCAGGAAGACGATCTTTCTCTCCCGGACACCGTGACCACCGCTGCCGCGCCATAACGCCCGCACTCGCTCGCAGAACACTCTCTTGGAAGGGAGAGCAGTAGCTTCAACCACTACCGCTCGGCTCCGAAGCGAAAGGATAATTGATGCGGTGCATCAGCTGCCTCTTATGCTCACGCTGTGATCAGCGGCAGCTGGATGCAATAATCGCATGCCAATGTCCATTGGCTCGTTTAGTTACACTCGAAGTGGATTGGTCTCTCTGGCGAGATCCCAATTTCGTCGGTCATCCGACGTGACTCGGAGTGACCGACTGAAAGGGGAACCTGGGCTTCCATACCACCTCAGCAGTGCCACAAACTGATCACCTCCATGCCACGCCGAATCGAGGCAGTAATTAAAGCAAAAGGGGCCCCTACCAAGTATTGAGTACATATACAGTAAATAAGCATACTTTCCAGAAGGCCAACAATTCACTAAAAATGTTTTTTTTTTATTTTTTTTTTATTATTATTATTGGTCTTATGAAGTATTGTAATTTGTTGAGATAGTGAATTGGTGTAATTGAGATAGTGAATATACTGTAGTCAGCATTTGAAGTGGATCAAAACCTTTCATCAAAAGTTGTCGTAAAACAAAAACAATACCCGTTCTTGTCTTAGGACAACTTTGATTAACTTTTTTGATCCACTTCAAATGTTGACTACTCTCTCTCTCTCCCTCTCTCTCTCTCTCTCTCTCTCTCTCTCTCTCTCTCTCTCTCTATAATCAAAATTATAGATTTTTCTTTTATGCCAAAAATCATTACGACGTTAAATAAAGATTATCCATGAAGATATTTTGTATATTTCCTACCATAAATATATCAAAACTTAATTTTTGATTAGTAATATGCATTGCTAAGAACTTCATCTGGACAACTTTATAGGTGATTTTCTAAATATTTAGATTTTTTTGCACCCTCAGATTCCAGATTTTCAAATAGCTGTATCTCGGCCAAATATTGTTCTATACAAACTATATATCAATGGAAAGCTTACTTATTCAGCTTTCAGATTATGTATAAATTTCAAAAAAAAAAAAAAATAATAAATTTCAAAAAAAACAAAAAAAACAAAAACAAAAACAAAAACAAACAAAAAAATATATATATAAATATATATATATAAATATATATATATAGTTTTCAGAGTCATTAATATACTCTGGATCAAACCCTGAATTTGCAGAGAATATTTATAACGAGTGTTGTGAACCAGCTGAACCTGATCTAAACCAGATTTCATATATTTGGTTTTGTCAACTCTAAACCTACTCTTAAACTCTGAATTTGTTCAACTATGAGTAACAGTATATATATATATATATATATATATATATATATTTTTTTTTTTTTATGTTTTTATTTATTTATTTATTTATTTATTTTAATTTATACATAATCTGAAAGCTGAATAAGTAAACTTTTGTAAACTTGGCAAGTGGCGCTGAACTTCCTAATTGTGCATTTCACTTCCTTTGTGTCTCTACTGTCCAAACATGAAGCTCACGGAGTCACTGGTCACTGGCCACTGCCAGAGTTTTTCTCCCTTCTATTCAAAGAGCTTGACAGTGTGACATTGAAGAATAGCAGTGATTGATCACCTCATTGTTACACATGATTTCATTAACAATGAAAACAAAAGCAGTTTGGAAGCTTTCAAATACCTCCCATTTCCAAGGGTGATTTAGTCTTTAAAAGAAACTGAGAGGATTACTTCATGAAATTACTTTGAAACAAGATGGTTGGTGCTTGTCTATGTAAAAGTCACTGTCATCGTGCTAGGCTGTTTGTGGTTTCCAGGGCATTGCTATAGAGTTCTAAGTGTTTTTTAGAATGCTGCTATGCGGTTGCTAGGGTGTTATGAGTGGTTTCTGAAGCATTGCTATGCAGTTGCTAGGTACTGTAGTTGCCATGGTGGTCTGGGTCATCACTAAGGGATTGCTTACTGGACTGAAGGCCTATTCACACCATAAATGCTAACTTACAGATAGGTATAATCGTAACTGTATTGGCATCCTTGGTTTAAACAGACCTTAAGTGTAAACTATTGAAGTATTTCCGGCTGTTTCCACCATGGAATAAAAAAATAAAAAATAAAAAATAAATAAATAAAAAAAGGCAATTGCGTAATTTCATGTTTAAAGATCACGATTTTGAGTTTACATCTCACAATACTGAGGTTTTATTGCCCAATTCCAAGTTTAAGTCTCCCAATTCCAAGTTTACATCTCACAATTCTAAATTTGTTTCTCACAATTCTGAGTTTAAATCTCAAAATTCTGAATTTATATCCCAATTTTTGAGTTTAAATCTCATAATCTCATGCTTAAATCTCACTATTCTGAGTTCACATCTCACAATTCCAAGTTTAACATTTCACACTTTAGATTTTATATCTTACTTTTTTTTAATTTAATCTCACATTTCTGAGTTTACATCTCACAAATTTTAGTTTATATCTCACAATTCTAGATTTACGTCTCACAATCCCAAATTTATATATAACATTTTTTTTTTATTTAATCTCACAATTCTGAGCTAAAATCTCACAATTCTGAGTTTATATTTCACAATTTCGAGCTAAAATCTCATAATTCCCGAGATTACATCTCACAATTCTGAGTTTACGTCTCACAATTTCAAGTTTACATCTCACAATTCCAAATGTATTTCTCACATTTTTTAATTTAATCTCACATTTTCAAGTTAAAATCTCACAGTTTCCGAGTTTACATCTTGCAATTCCTAGTTTACATTACATAATTCCAAATTTATATCTCACTCTTTTTTATTTAATCTCACATTTCTGAGTTTAATGCTGCCTTCACGTGCTATCGGAATTATCGTAAATACGAGTTTCCTAATCGGAAATTAGACATGAACGGCCTCTCAAATCATATTTACTACTGGGAAATTCTGAAATAATTTTGATATGAGTTTCCGAGTTGGGCGGGTCATAAACTTTAAAGATGGTGGAGGGGACAACCAATGCTGTTCTCACAACTACATCCCTTTGTCTTGTCGTTAGTGTATTTATAGGCTGAATATAAACGATCATTCGAAGCATATTGTGTGTTTTATAAGCAGTGAAATAAGCATGTATTTGACCGAAATTCCAGAATTGTCAACAAACTGCATGTATAGCGCGGTGAATGTTTATATGATTGTCAACCAATGGGATGCTACATTTTATTCTTTCTGACGTTAAAGCACTTGAATATGACAAGCTCGTAATCACGACTTCATAAGTGGGAAATAGGAAATTCCGATAGCATGTGAAGGCAGCAATAAATCTCACAATTCCAAGTTTAAATCTCACAATTTTTAGATTAAATTTCACAATTCCAAATTTATGTCTCACAATCTCGAGTTTAAATTTCACAATTCCAAGTTTATATCTTACAATTTAGAGTTTATATCTTGCAATTCTGACTTGGAATTTTGAGTATGATTTCCCCCCTTTAAATATTTGCAATATTTTCTTGTATGTACATTTAGTTTCCCATATTTTGCTTCTTCCTGCTCCCCACAATGAGCTCAAGGGAGTCTCTCCTTAGAAAAAACAACCCTGAGTAATAGTGATGTTTGCCTTATCGCTAATAAACCTTACAATGAAAATCTACTGAGAATTTCCTAACAAAATTAAATATTTAGTGCTTTAAATTGAGATTATACAGCCAATGACCGAGGCTTTAGATACATTTCAATATAAACTGAAAGAGATATTGAGAGTAATCCATCGCAGCATGTTTTTAAGCTGGTCCTTGAGCATGTTGGAGGCTCCTGAGGTAACACTGTGAAACTCAAGCATATGGTGAGTGTGTGAGCTGCATACGAGCTGCTACAGAGGAGAAACAGACCAGACGTCTGCTACACAGCGTCTCTGTATGACACCATTGCCAGCTGCAATTCACTCGCATCCAAAGACGTTATTTCCATCTCAAATGCTAATTCTGAATGCATACTTTTTATTATTTAATTGCAGAACTTGATTCTTTATTACAAGTCAATCGCGGGTGCTCTGCTATCAAATGCAATTTACAAAATCCCACTTGCTGTCGGGATTGTGGGTGAAAGGCTTAACCCCCAATGGTGAGGTTCGGCTGAGATTTTCCTATGACGTTATACAACACCAATGCTATCAAACTAGTCAAACCACATGACTTCATGACTGTATGTTTGTGCTGTTATTTCTTCTATTCAGTACAAGGTCCAGCAAAAAAATAAAAAATAAAAAGAAAAAAGGTTTATTGTCAATAGCATCATCTATGAAACAAAAATCAAACAGCTTTCTGTTGGTCAACAAGGCAGATCTGCATGACTAACATCAAACCTGTTGTGAAATCTGCATGGTGAAGTCTTTCGCCCACACACGAAATTTCCAATTGCATGGGTTACTATTGAATTGACTGGATTGTACCTTCGATTTTGCCTCCGAACACCATTGGTCCTACAATGGATATGGATCTCAGCAGCTACCCCCACTTTTATAAAGTACTGCAAATTATGTAATGAAGAAAATATGTTTACACTGAATAAAAAAAAAAATAAATAAATAAATAAATAAATAAAAATAAAATAATAATAATAATAATAATAATAATAATAATAATAATAATGACAAAAAAGCAACACATTGAATTAAACAAGACATTTTGAAATAGGTGGACTGTTCCTTGTAAAAATCCTCCAAAAAACTTTGTTTTATTTACAACTTAATTTTTTTTTTTTTTTCCCTGTGTGCCTATATTTGTGTATATCTGAATTTATATATTATCTATTTTGCAGTAAACTTAAAATACATACATCGGTGGCATCTTTTGTTCAGATTGGTAGCTGGTGCAACTGTTTTTTGAAGTGTGTAATGCTTATAATCACCATTCAGCAGTAGTTTTATTTGCAACTTTGAAAAATCATTTTCAAAGTTGTTGTGACACAGCAAGACAAGGTCAACACCACAATAAACCATTCTATCTATGAAAATCTGTTGTGATGTCTTCTATTGCCATATTTTGATATGAAATATTAAGTTACAGATAACACACTCTCATAGCAATTTGTAACTATGTTTTGATAAATGGTGGTGAATAAGTACATTTGATCTTGAAGGATCTCATTTGTACATTTTTATGTTTTTTTATGCTTTTTTTATTCAGACAGGACCATAGAGAGGAGACAGAAAAGCTTTGGGTGGAAAGATGGGGGAACGGGATTGGCAAAGGACCACAAGGCCGGATTCATTTGTACATTTTTGTACGATTTGTTCATCCCCTTACTAAGATTTAAGGTCCTTGCACACCGAGTCTGAAATTCTCATCCAAAAATTTAGCACGTTAAAAAATAAATACGACCTCGCATTGTGTCAATCATTTTTGCACATTGCGCCTGAAACTTTCGTCCGTCATATAAAAATTCAGATCGGGTTCCATTTTTTTGCATTTTAAACATCCACAGCAAGCATTTTGAGAGGTGTTTGAAGGTTATGAATTTTTAGGATAACGAATACCAAAAAAACGCATATGAAAATTTCAGACTCAGTGTGCAAGGACCTTTAGTTTTAGAGGTGGACCTTCCTGCTTACTTTTATTCTCAAAATCAAATGTTTTCGTACAAATCATATCGAATGCATTCATACAAAATCAGCAACTTTTAAAATAGATGTCGTTTCTTAATAGATCAAGTTGTTACAGAGGTTGTTGGAGTTATAAAGGTATTACAGTAGCACAAACTACATAAATAGCATGCAGTTACTTATATTACTAGATTTTGTTTAGTTATTCAAAGCAAATATGTTATGTTTCCGGCACAATATGTTCAGAATTTTTTGAGAATTTTATATTGAGAATTGTTTGAATGGTTTCGACCATTTATTTCTAGTGCAAGACTTCTCATTTGCACAAAGTTGTCATTTAAAATCAGCAGCTTTTATTAAAAACAAATGACTTCTCAAACTGAAAATCATTGATTTCATTTTGCTGTATCACTAGTGTAAAAGTGCATCACGTTTTACAGGTAAAATCTAGTCATTTCTAGTCAGTGATGATCATGTGATTTTGCCACAGTGACCAACAAAAAGCTGTTTGGTTTGACAGTGACTTCTTGTGAGCAGTTCTTTATGTGTTGCTACACTATGACAAAAGACAATGCACTTTTTTACATGCAAAATTAAATTTAAATATCGTTAACATGACCTCACCTTAAAATTCCCAGTAATAAGCATTTTTTTTTCTAATAAGTACTGTAATGTAACTTAAAGTTGTATTAAGGTTGAAAAAAAAATTAAAAACAACAACAAAAAAAACTTAAATGTACTTTAATTACTTTATAAGTAATTGGAACGAGACAATCCTCAAAACTGCTAGGCACACATTTGATGTCGCGTCATTCAGAGCTTCATTATTCTGAAAGAATGTCACAAAGACATTCTGTCTCTAATTAAAATCATCATAAACATCATGTGTGGGGTGGAAATGAATAATAGATGTAGACAGCACTCAGTGTGTTACCTTTGAACCAGTGGCTGTGAATAATCATATATGACACACATATGAATTTTTGTCGCAAAGACATGATGAAATTCTGCGTGCAGTGTGCAGGAATTGTTGCATCATTATACATATTAAATTTTCAAAATGAAGCTATAAAGTTCATTCTTCATGGACGTGAGCAGATATTTGCATATTATCCCAATCTATCAACTGATAATTACCCAGAGACGCGTCTGGGGTTGCTGGTAAATGCTGAGGAGGGTTGGTTTGGGCCATGAACTGCCAGACCCAGCTGTCTGAACCACAAATCTTCTTAGTCCAAAGGGAGGGGGAGGAGACCAGTGGGTTGTAAAAATTGCAAGCCCGTCTGTTAGTGTGTACGAGTATGTCTCACACAGAAACATCCCTGTCCCCATGGGCGGCGCTAGGGAGGGGCTAGCAGGTGCTACAGCACCCCCAAGAAAAACCAAAGCACCCCCATAGCACCCCCATAAAAAATGAAATAAAATAAAAAAAACATTTGACTCATTACACGTGCATAACTACTGCAATGCAATATAACCTGACGTGATTTGCAGTCAGCATTTTATTTTAAAAATGGATCGGTTCCTTGTGCCAAGTAACCTAGGCCTGCCCCCGACTAAAGATTTTTCTAGTCAACTAGTCGCACGTTTATATTAAATTGATTAGAATAATAACCTACTAAACCATCCTTTAATATAGGCATTTAGGTGTATTATTCCGCGCTCAAGAGCACACATAAAGCTTGCCGCAAAGCACCAGCTAAAGTAACGTTTATGGGCAAAAGAAGACTTTTTAATTATGTATTAATGAACTAGTGCTTTCTCAGTCAGTGTCAGCTGCAAAGATGAAGTTGCCAAATGCCGGTGTTGTGCTGAATTCTGACCCCCTCCAGATAACTACCCCCCTAGTATTGGTAGGTTTAGGGTTAGGTGTGGGGGAGGGGTTAGGATCAGGTAGTGATTTCAACGAGAGGGGGTAATAATTTGGCAGGGGTCGAAAATGGGCACAACACCTGTTGTGCGGCGCCGACTCGCCATCTCCACAGTGGACGTGCCTTTAATAGAGAAATGCACCTATACAGACTAAATAATCAGAGAAGATTTGTTTTTATTTTTTTTATTTATTTTAATTGGTTTTCAAGCTTTCTGCAGATTTATTTCTTATGTCTGTGAGCTGGTTCATTGTTATGACGCGCTCCATTAATGGAGACTGCATGAGACGACAGAAAGCACATCCAAAAACGACGGAAGTATTTTAAGCTCTTTAAGAAGAAAAAAAATAAAAATGATTGCGTGGGCGCCCCCATGTCATACAGTAGGCTAAGCATGATAATACTCCCACACTCCTCATAAACATTTGAAATGTGCCTATATAGCGATTTTATTATTCATATATAAAAAAAAAATAATAATAATAACGTTTTGGTCATATTTACTATTATTGCCCAGCTCCCCCTGTCATTGATCTAGCACCCCCTCAGCACCTGCATTCAAAATTCTCTGGTGCCGCCCCTGCCTGTCCCCATACTACAACACAAACCTTCTAATTTATACTCTAATCCTTTGACACTTTGACAGTGGCCCTAGGATTTGGGCTGCAAAGACAATCCACTAACGTTTGGACTCTGGTTACAGTGGTCTGTGTTTTCCTGCTAGATAACCTGAGGTTGAAAGCGTGTGTGGCTGTTGAGGTTGCACATGTTTATGACTCTTCTAATCACACGACCAACAATGCTGATTGGACCTCAGGGATTTTGGGAATATGAGGAGACTTAGCTGATGAGTGTATTCATCACTTGCTTTGCATAACTGTTCAGCCTGTCAAAATACTTACAATGTCATTAGTGGCATATAGATTAAAGGCATATGGCTTTACACCTGGACAGGACTATAAACAAGGAACTCATTTTTGTTGATGTTATAACTGTTTATAACTATGCAATAACTGTATTATTAATATTATATAATAATTATAATAGTATGTTTATATTAAGTTACAGTTTATTAAATCCAACTCACATTAAGAGTGCTTTAATCATGTTAATATTGTTTCAAAAGTACTATAATACAGTAAAAAGCATATTCCATGTAGATTTAATTTGTTACTTTTAATTAATAAGCACCTTGTTTTTATTATGATACATATATGTTCGAAATTGTTTTGTGTACTGCTGCTTACTGCATACTGTACTCTATGTTAAATTAAAGTCGTGTATTAAAATAATAACTGGAACAGCATTTGCAACATTTCAAAGAGTAGAATGCTACATTTTTTAGCATGACTTGTGACATCACTATATTGTATGTATAACTCATGCATTTAAAAATATATTAAAATGTATTTT
Organism: Spinibarbus caldwelli; assembly: GCA_039654775.1. NCBI lineage: Eukaryota > Metazoa > Chordata > Actinopteri > Cypriniformes > Cyprinidae > Spinibarbus > Spinibarbus caldwelli. The sequence goes on from CM077267.1 coordinate 23,557,872, forward strand.
GATAAAATGTATTTTATAAAATAAATTATTATTATTATTATTATTATTATTATTATTATTATTATTATTATTTATTTTTAACAACAACAACAACAACAACAACAATAATAATAATAATAATAATAATAATAATAATAATAAAATGTACAATAACATCACATGAATAACTCATGAATTTAAAAATATGTTAAAATATATTGTGATAAAAATATATATAAAATAAAAAAAATAAATAAAAATATAATAATAATAATAATAATAATAATAATAATAATAATAATAATAATAATAATTATAAACTTTACAATAAGGTCACATTAGTTAATGTTGGTTAATGCATTAACTTATATGAACTAACAATGGGCAATACATTTGTTACAGTATTTTTATTTATTTATTTATTTATTTATTCATTCATTCATTCATTCATTCATTCATTCATTCATTTTCTTTGTTATTGTTAGTTAATAAAAAATACAAACATTCACCGTTAGCTCAGGTCCATTAAATGATATTATATAATATATACAACATTTTTTATTTGAATAATGCATTAGTGAATTTTGGAATTAACATTAACGAAGATAATAAATTATTTATTAATTTTACACTATTATTTTTTTTTCATTGTAAGTCAATAATAATAATAATAATAATAATAATAATAATAATAATAATAATAATAATAATAATAATAAATTGCAGAATACATAGAATTCTATTTTTTGATCTAGATATAAAAAAAAAAAAATGGTTTAGACAAATAGGAACTGAGTAAAATTAGTTAACGTTTACAAGCAACTAACCCTATACCAAACATGTTGTTCTTATCATAGTAAGGTCACTGTATAATAGTGTTATCAAAAATTGCAACATTAAAAATTATGAAAAATTAAAAACAGCCAACAATTAAATCTGTAAGCAAATTCATTTTTATTTCCTTCAAAAATGAAATAGTTCACAATATTATCAAACATAATTTATAATACAGTATATCCAGTTCTAAGCTATCTTGTGTTTCATCATTTTATGTGATTATGCAATTTTTAACATCTACACATTTCTAAGAAAAAAAAAAAAAAAAAAGAAGCAAACTCAGAGATTATTTCAAATGATATTCAAAATGCTGTGTGCATGCTGTGTAATTGCTATTTTTGTGACACTGACAAAGGATCTGGGCCAGGGCAATTAAAACTTGAAAGGGCAGAAAGAAATAGAGTTGGAAAAAATGCCATGGTTTCCTCCTGCCAAAGCCTGCCACATCTAGTTAACAGCTGAGTTAAAATAGCTTTGTTAGGTGTTTTTTTTTACCCCAAAGAGACAGCTCATCAGTGCAGGCATTTATGAAACCGGAGGAAAGCTGCAGACTGCTCTGTGAGGGAAAAAAGACAATGCTCCCCAGTTTATAACAATGCACAGCTTCATCTCCATAATCCCCCTCGTCCTGATCGCAGGAAGAGAGAGCAAGAGAGAGACAGAGAGAGAGGAAGAAGAAGTTACACGCACGCACGCAGACCCGGACGGCTGTGTCATCGCTAACAGCTTTATTAAAAGCGAAGGGCTGAATTGCTGTGCGTTCACCAGCTTTGCCATTTGGACTAGCAGAGAATTGTGGGAGTGTGATGCCAATTGACCCCAATGCACACACAGGACATCAAAGCGCTTTCTCCCCCATGCGACCGCCGGGTTTCACAGAGAAGTGATTAGTCTGCCGCATACGGCTGAATCCTGTTACACACGTCTAAAGTTCAGCCGCAGGCCTCGAAAAATTAGATCGACTTTATTGTGCGTGGAATGAGTGCAGGACATTAAACAATATGGACGGAAAAAATTAGATTTATTTTATTTTTTAGGGCAGTAGTTTTGTAATTGTTTGCATAATAATATAGTCGTCACTCCAAATTCATGCCATGAGTTGGTCTGGTTGGGTTTCTCAGATAAACAACAATATTGTGAGTTAACCTAAGGATGACTTAGTTACAGTATAGTTATACAGTTATACTTGAGTTATAAAGTGAGGTAGAAGAAAGTATTTTAATCCAATAAAGCCTACTGTATCATACTTCATGCACAAATTTCTAAAGCTTCTAAACGATAAACATGAAAAATAAAAAATAATAATAATAAATCTGTTGTACAATCTGTTGTACTACATGCCTTCTGTCATCTGATTGATAGCTAATAATTTCTTAGCAAAATGGCATTTAACTCTAAAAGTGTCCATCTTCAGGTCATGATTCACGTGTCTTTTTTTTTTGCTTTGAAATTTGACTGATTTTTTTCTGATTTATTATTTATTATAATTTTTATATTCTTAGTAATATTCCGAGATGAACACTTACTGGACTAAAGCAGGTAAGGTCTACTTGATTATCCAAGAATGATTTTTTTTTTTTTTTTAGAAAAATCATGTTAAAATGTAAATATCAAATAAATATCAAATATAATTAAGGAACATTTGTCATCATTGTATTGAATTTAATTATATGTTTAAAACAGCACAGCTATAACCATTTTAATATAATCTCACTAAGACATATTATTAGGAGATATAGAGTGACAACTGATATTTTATATGCATTTTATGTAAATGTATCAGAATTTCATCCTACTTTTTTGCACATATAAATATAAGTATCTGCACCAAATTGCATATTTTTGCCCATTTTGAACCTCTGAATATTTTTCCTACTTATGTATGACCTCAATATTCTCACTGTATTCTCACAATATGAGCAAAAACAATTTAACCGAAAACACATATACAAAAAAGGTCTAATTTGTCTATTCTAAATAAATAATAAAAAACAATAATAATTAAAATAAATTAATAATAATAATAATAATAATAATAATAATAATAATAATACAATTATAAATAATAATAATAACAATAATAATAAACTAAATCATTTTATCACAGTTATACATTTTAATATAATTGTATCACTTTTTATACATTTTAAATCTTTTTTAAAACATAACTGTAACAATGCTGTAAATCTAATTTTTCTGAGCCTTTTTTGCAATGACTTTAAATAATTAAGGTGTTTATATGATTTTGTTTATTTATTTATTTGTTTGTCTGATTGTTTGTTTATTTGTTTGCTTGTTTGTTCATTTATTTTTGCATTAAAAGTGTGCTTCTTTCTTTCTTTCTTTCTTTCTTTCTTTCTTTGGACAGACCAGTTATAATGCTTCAATTGCTCTGTAATGAATGTAATGAATGGAAATGGGATGAAATTCCTCCTTGAAGTTCAATGAGGCATGAAAATGATAACCAGACTCTGTGCACTTCTATAGACATGTATGATAAAGGTCAGGATCTGCATTCATCAAGCATCTTGAGAGGACAGCCGATTTGTGATTAGACATCCATACATATTATATACACTATTAACTAAGAAAAAATACAAGTGATCCTGAAAGAGCTTGTCTACAGCGAGGCTGTTATATGGCTCTTTGCATCTGTCTATCATCACAGGTGTGTGATTGCATCATGCTCTGTATGTCTTTTGTTTCATGCGCTAATGACCATACAGACTTCTTACCTGACAAATACCTCTGGAAATCTCTGACAGCAAGCTCAACTTTTGCCTTCAAATCATCCATTACCTCATAGCCTATCATTGGGGAGGGGGGTGTTTTCTTTCTGAAGGGCTCTCTGACCTCTAAAGTAGACATAGTGATAAATGGAGCTTTAGGAGGAAACTTTGAACTTGTCCTCAGGAAAAAAGAAGAAAAAAAAAAAAGATTACAAAGGGCAAAAATTGCTTTGGTGTGCCACAGAACAAAAAAAAAAGCAAGCAGAAATCTGCTCTACAGGCTCATCAGAATGGATAAAGTCTCTTTTACATTATAATATGTTTATGAATATAAATATATAATTTTGTAATGAGATAGACAGGCAGTTACAGTAAAAGTGGGCTCTCCATTTTGCTATGCGACCGTATCCATTTCAAGGGACTAATTTGTTTATGAAAAACAATTATTTCATCATATAATATACTCCCGGTCATCAGACTGTCTGAGTGCATGTCGATATGGAGACGATTGTTATCATCTTGTAAACGTTATAAGAGTAATCTGATCATGACACACTGATACTTCCTTTGTTTTTATGGCATTGTTTTCTGGGAGGTGCTGCAAACACGATGTACCACACAAACAAGGTTGGACTACTCAGATCTTGTAGACTGTACCATATTTGGGAAGATGATGCAAATGATTTGACTGTAAAATGTTGTAAAACTTTATGACAACGTTCATTGGAACTTTACGATAACGTGTGATAAACACTATTGTTCAAAAGTCTGGGGTCAGTAGGCATTTTAATGAAGAAGTATTTTATATTTGCCAAGGTGGAATTTATTTGATTAAAAGTAGTCAAACAGTAAAATTTTCGAAATATTATTAAAATGTAAAATAACTGTTTTCTATTGCAAAATATGTTAAAATGTAACAATATATTGAATGAGGCATGAATTAATTTTAATGCACTAAAAATACTTTAAACGCTTTACATAAGCACATCAAATAATATAGTAGCTTCAAGTGAGTAACAGACCGACTTTTTAATGTTTTTGAAAGTCTCTTATGCTGACCAAGGCAGCATTTATTTGTTAAAAAAAAGAAAAAAAAAAAAAAAAACAGTAATCTTGTGAAATATTATTACAATTTAAAATAACTCCCTTTTTTTTTTGTGAATATCTGTTAAAATGTAATTTATTTCTGTGATGCAAAGCTGAAATTTCAGTATCATTACCCCAGTCTTCTGTGTCACATTATTCTTCAGAAATCATTC
>CM077267.1:23565175-23596832 GCA_039654775.1 Spinibarbus caldwelli
TATTGTGGCCATAAAGTCAAGTCAAGTCAAATTTGTTTGTATAGCGCTTTTCACAATACACATGGAGCTTTACAGTAAGTATCAATGGAGTTTTACAGAAAATCATGGCATTAATAATGATTATAATATCTTATTATCTTCATTGCCTTATAGTTGCATTTAGCGACTATTAAGTCTGGTAATGCAGCGACTATTCAGTCTCCAATAATATAGTTACATCTTGCAGCGATTCAGCTTTGCTCTGTCACCCTACATGAGTGCACTATATTTATGTGGATAAATTTGTACATACTTATATATACAACTTTATATAAAGAGCTAGGTCATAATATTAGGCCACGGGGGAAGTCGTGGCCTAATGGTTAGAGAGTTGGGCTTGTAACCTGAAGGTTGCCGGTTCGATTCTCACACCGGCAGGAATTGAAGGTGGGGATTGTGAATGAACAGCACTCTCTCTGCCTTCGATACCATGACTGAGGTACCCTTGAGCAAGGCACCGAACCCCCAATTGCTCCCCGGGCGCTGCAGCAATGGCTGCCCACTGCTCCGGGTGTGTGTTCACGGTGTGTGTGCGTGTTTGTTCACTATTCACTGCTGTGTGTGTGCACTTGGATGGGTTAAATGCAGAGCACCAATTTCGAGTATGGGTCACCATACTTGACAATACGTCACGACTTTCACTTTCACTTTCAATATAGTTACATTTAGCAACAAAATAATAATAAAAAAGTCAAGCAGTTGAGAATTGCTATATAGTATATATCGTTACTGTATGGTTCTAGGTAAGGACAGATATACTTATAGTAGTTGTATAATTTGTTTTTAAATATTTAAGTCATGAATTAATTTGAGTTATTAATTCATTATGTGATATTGAGAATTATGATTTTTTAATGAAATTCAAATTTTTTGTTCAATTCATAACATGTGTATTTGCTCAATTTATAACAGTTTGGTGCATTGGCCGCCTACTTAGGCAGGAAGACTTATGAAAACCCATGAAGACATGCTGATACCAGATATGATAAAAGATATAAAAGCCACTAATAATAAACAAACAAACAAACAAACAAACAAACAAACAAACATCAAATACTTTTAAATAAAACAGAAGAAATATGTTAAAATGTACAAAAAGTGCTTGTATGTTCACCCGGTAAATACAGTTGTATAAAATGTTTGCATAGTACACTTAAAAATAAAGGTTCTAAATAGAGGTTTCGACAGTGATGCCAAAGAAGACCCCATTTTGGGTTTAAGAACCTTTCAATGAAGAACCATATTTTTCTTTGTCTGAAGAACATTGACTATGAACCACCTTTTGTGCAGTCGAGAGGTTCCAAGGACGTTAAAAGACCTTTCTGGAACCACCAATGCCATTAAACAACCTTAATTTTTAAGAGTGAGTCTGCTATTCTGATTGCAGCTTGTGATTTCTGCAGCTTCTTGCCAGTTTTGTTGGCAATATGCACAAGGCGGCAGAGAACAGACTGTGGGCATGCCGTCTGGTCTAGAGGAACACAAAGTAAATTCATAACAATAAGCACATGGTGATTGTAATTCAGGTTACGTACTGCACAGCAACAATTACATGGTCTCTGTGAGGCCCCACCAAAATAATGCCTCTGGAATGTCAATGCATTCTGTTGGCTTGTCTTCCCCTGTCATCTGTTTAATGTTAATGTAACCAGAATTGCTGCAGAAATGTTTGCCCCCGCTGTGGTTTTTGGTTGTTATATATATTATTTCTCCACACCAGCATCTTGTGCCACCAACTATAAAACCAGATGGTTTCTGACACTTGTTACAGCCCGAAAACATCACATCCTATCATTCTGTCTCTCTCTCTCTCCATCGTACAAACACTCCCTTCCGAGATTCACTTCTCACAGCATGATGTGTGTGCTGTTACCTTTCCTGAACACACACTGCCCTTGAGCTAACGACAGCAAAGAAAACTGCTGCCTGAACATTTATTCAACACCTGAGATGTCTTCATCCCACACACAGACGATTGCTCTTCCTGGCTCAGGTTGTACCGCAAATGTAGGCCACCAAGGTTCTCCAGCTACCCTGCTCGATTTTTGTGTCAACCACAAACCTGCTAACTCTCTAATTTAGACGTATTTGAGCATTCACCCTCCCCCCTCGATTGAAGCCTGTGAGTTTCCAGCGATACTCTCATCCTTATGCTAGCAGCGCTAGCTCGCTCAGTCTATATGTGTCCTACTTTCTGCAGCCCAGCATGAATAATGTGCAGCAAGTCTCATGAAAGAATCATCGCCGGCGATGAATTATTGATCCAACAGAGAAATGTAAGTGTAGGTTACAAAGTGTGTTTACCCACACAAAGTTAAGCGCTCTGCTTTATTAATCAACGCTATCTGAATCTGGGCAAGACTCTGATCTATTATCGCCAGTGTGGCAAAATGAAACTGAGGACAATATGTTAGTGGCCTCAAACGCATGAATGGCATAGAAGGAGTAAAGAGATGTTTCTGAAAATCCCTTGAGAGCCTTATAGCGGCTTTGATGGTGAAGACAAAAGGAAACAGTGAAGTAATTTAGACATATGAAAAGCCAAATCAAGGGATTATAAGTCTTGTAACTCTAACCTTAATTTATTAGAGAAATATGTTGCAATAAAGCCATATTATGAGTTTCAAACGGCCCAAGCCACAAACTGTGGAGACATTAAATATGCGACATTAAACAGGTTAAGGAGACATTGAATATGTGCAGGAATGTGAACGAGAACAATCTCTCTGTCCTTTTCCCAAAACACTTATCCCATGTAGGGTCACAGGATGCTGGAGCTTATCCTAGTTTCTTGGGCCCGTAGGCAGGGAAACACCTGGGTTGTATGACCAGTCCATCTCAGACCATAAATGAGAACCAGCACCATAGAAAATGTCCATATTATCACAATATTTGTTTCACGTAGTCACACATTCAGCATAAAATCCACTCTGGACCAGATGATTCTGATGAGAAACTTCCACGTGGGAAGAAACTATCTGAACAAAATGGACCAAAATTTGTTTCATTATAAGAGGCTTTTGCACCAAAGGAGCCTTTTCATTCTTCCTCCAAACACAGCGTCCTCGGTTGTTGATATTTGTACATGTCGTGAATAAAGACGTCACTGTCGGCCGCTTCAGAGTTCCTGCTGCTGGTGTGAATGCGACCAGGAAAACTGCCTGAGGGAGAAATTGGTTCTCTAGGAATGACCCTGATGGCTAATTCCTAGAACTATGAGGTGCAAAAGACCCTGTTATTTAAATTTATTTGGGCCGGTATGGTGGCTCAGGTCCCTAGTTTGAGTCCAGGAGGCTTTTCTGTGTGGAGTTAGTATGTTTTCTCTTTCTGTGGACCAGGTGTTTAGGTTTCCCTCCAGTCCAAAGACATACAGGTCAGAGTACATCCAGGGTGTTTTCCTGCCTATGGCCTGAGATGTTGGGATAGGCTCCAGCATGCCCACAACTCTTTATAGGACAAGTGGTTCGGAAGATGGATGGAAGGACGCACAGCAATGCAACTACCTTCTAGCTGCAATTAAAAAATACAGATTACGTCTCAGACAAGGAAGAGTAGACATTTCATGGATATTTAATTTGCATGCTCTCGAGTGTCTCTTTTAAAGATTTGATTGTCAAAACTGTGTGAATATTTTTCTCTTTTCCCCTAGGGTAGTGCTCCTGGAGACCCACCTTCCAGATTTCAGTTCCAACCCTGCTTCAACACACCTGCCTGTAATTTTCAAGTAATCCTGAACACCTTCATTAGCTGGTTCAGGTGTGTTTGATTAGGGTTGGAGCTAAACTCTGCAGAATTGTAGCTTTCCAGGTGCAGGGCTGGCTACCCCTGCCTAAGCGAGAGTAGTCTTGTGTAGTCAAATTTTTGACTGTCGGCATAAAGTCTAGCCCGCATAACAGCTTATATTCTGCCAGGAATCACCCACAGACAGGAAAAGACCCAACTGTGAGTGTCTTTGAAAGATCTGATGCCTCTAACTTGGCAAAATTTGGCAACTGCAGTGATTACCTTCCTCAAAGTGTTCATTCTATCAAAACTACAAATGGTTTCGTTTCCAGGTGGCTTGCTTCACCTAACTCTTGGAAGCTGTTTAAAGCCAGCAAAACTGATTGGAATTGGCAGCTCTTGTCAATTTTGTGTGCAATATTCATCAGACGGTCAGTGAATGAACTGCAGGTGGTCCATATGAGCCGAATAAAGATGAATTTGAAATTCATGCAGTGGCTAGAGACATTGGGAGCTCTAACCAACCAGTACCACCAGCTGATCTTAACAATATTTTAAGAGAAATCACACTGGGAAAAGAAATGAGTATGATTATAAATAGAGAAATGCTTTGAAGCAGTAAGCAGGACGTTGTCGTTGGTTGTAGCTGAGCCATTTTTGATTCTGTACTAATATAAATTGGAATGTCCTAAGTTTAAGAGTCTTGCTAAATAGTGCTAATTTATGGTCCTTTGAAATTTGAAGGCTCAGATACACTATATTGCCAAAAGTATTGGGTCACCCCCTTCTAATGAACAGGTTTGACTACTTTAGTAATTTCCAGGAGTTCAAATCTTAATGTTTAAGCATATAATGATATTCTAGGGAATTGTGTGCTTCTAATTTTAAAGCAACAGTTTGGACAGGACCCTTTTCTATTCTAACATGACAATGCCTCTGTGTATAAGGCAAGGTTCAAAAAGAAATGATTGATTCAGTCAGTGTGGAAGAACTTGACTGGTCTGCAGAAAGCCAAAACCTAATCCCAGCTGAACACCTCTGGTGTAACTTTAAATGCAGACCTTGAGCCAAAAACTCATCATCAAACACCAATGACTTGTACATATGGGTACAGCCATTTTAGACACTTCCAAAACTGTTGCAATAGAGATGGAAATACAATTTTTAAATACATGCATTTTGTTTCCATCTTTGTTGCTACAGTTTTGGAAGTGCCTTTTTCTGTTCTAAAGAAGAGGGGGGGTCCCAATACGTTTGTCCATATAGTTGGCATTGTCATGTTAGAATAGAAAAGGGTCCTGTCCAAACTGTTGCTTTCAAATTAAAAGCACACAAATCCCTAGAATATCATTATATGCTTAAACATTAAGATTTGTACTCATGGAAATTACTAAAGTAGTCAAACCTGTTCATTAGAAAGGGGTGACCCAATACTTTTGGCAATATAGTGTATGTTATCCACATCTGCATGCAGATTCAAAATGGATGTGTCAAACCAGGTTTAACGTTGACACCAAAAGTCACATTTGAGGCCAAATGTGATATGCAAATTTAAATACTGTATGTGCAATTTAAAATGGTATTTCAGAGCTGTAGCTAAGTGTAAAGTTTCAGTGAATAACACGTTATTTATTTATTTATTTATTTTTTTACAACTTCTTTACGTATTAAGCATCTCACCAAGCTTCCTTACCAGTAATATCTTCATTAGGCCACAAAGAGATATCTAGTAAGGATATTATCAGTTTTAAACAATGAATTCTGCTTGTGAGCACAATGTATTCTCTGGTTTTGCAGTTGGAAGATAATTATAGATCTAAAGAATGGAAATCTACAGGATTTTCAGAGATAATGAAGAGGTACAGAAGTGCTGAGTTCATCTAGAGAAACACCTCAATGCCATTAACCACACTGGCATGCAAATGTAAAGTAAATTCTCAAAAGTCTTTAAAAAACTTCCACAGTTGTCGATTTAAATGTAGATAACATTTCTTTCTTGAGTTCAAGGGGAGGAAAAAAAAAAAAAAAACCTCCAAAAAGCCTGTGAAAGGCATAACAAATTCATTCTGAGCGTGAACAAAAAGAATTTGGTAAGATAAGCAAATGACACTGTATGTAAATCTTCATACATTTAATTGCTGATTTATTTAATTTATTCATGATCTATTTGATGCAGGTAAAATATTATGTTGTTTCTCAAGGTTGTATTAATGCAAACCATGTAAAACATATAGTTTATTGATTTTGCTGGTATGCATGTAAACATTACATTGGAGATAGTCATGCAAACATATTGGTTTTGTATACCTATGCTATACATTTGATTGGAATTACTAAAAATGAATAAAACATTTTCTTTAAATTTCAATTATTTTCCCCAAGACATATTCTAAATTGTCTTTTTCATAAACCTCAATGCAAGTGAGTTTTTAGACCGAGTGTCCACTGAGAGCACCTGCCACTCTACCTGTCAAAATTAATGTAATCCAACTTCATTAAATGATAATGTATTTTTAAATACTTTAACGAGAATTTACTTTTTAAAAACTTATTCATTTGATGAACTTCACTTGTAGACATCATACATAATCATTCAGAGACCTTGATTAATTATAAAATGAATGTATCCTTTGTGCAGTGTTTTCAAAACACTAAATAACAATGTTTATGACTATAATATTGCATAACATAATAATTTCATACTTTATACATCATAACTCCCCTCTACAGTTAAACAAATTACAAATTATTTCTACAGATGTTGATACTAATTATTCATTATTAGCCTACAATTTAGTAGTATAGTCGTAATGTTTAATAAACATGTTTCTGTTTATTTGCCTTAAAAATACCATTTTCATGTAACCATAAAACATCAATATGCATTTACTGCATGTGTTTCCCACTTATTCAGCTGATCAATTCACAACTTTATTAGTCTCATCTGTATTGTATTTATGAATAAATTTCATCATTTACTGATAGATTTGATGCCCAAAATCTAAGAAAGGTTTGCTAGGCTGAATAACAGTGAGTTAACCAATTGAACAAATGATGTTGTAGGGTGCCATAGTTCCCATCACGCATCCTGGCAGCGCTACATGCTGGCTTGGCACGGCTCCATCGCGCCACAGTGTCAGTGAAAGGCTTCAGGCTCCTTTCAGAGCATGTCAGATGTGGGAATGTTTGCAGACTGATGAGATCATGGTATCATCAGCATTGTATGTCTCCATCCTCCTCTGCTTTCCATTAGGGTGGGGATAGCTGTGGGGCTGCTCACAGGCCTCTGGTTGCCTCCATCCACAGGCCTGGCCATCTGCCTCTGGCTGTTGATTGACAGGACTAGCCAAAGAGACACAATCATCCCAACGGCTGAGGCAGAGGACACTGACTGCGAGCGAGACAGACGTGACCATCGAGAAAATAGCCTGCTGCTCGTAACTGCCACGTTTTGCTCGGGACTCAGGGGTGGGGGGCAAAAACTGCTAACCGCAATGACAAAACCAATCCAAAAATCTCTTCAGTGGAGTTGAATGTTCAGGCAAAGAATGGGATGTCATAATAGAATAAAAGCATATCATAAATAAAACTATTGTCTTTCATAAAGACAAATGGGTAATTTACTTTACATGTTTGTGAGTTTGGTTTTGGCCATCCATTTTATTTGTTAATTTGGTGTCAGAAATTGGCGTTGAATGGATTTATTACAAAGGATGTGCAAAGATATGCATGTCCAAGATATGCATCATTAATTTACTAAAAATGTAAGTGTAAAAAAAAAAAAAAAATAAATAAAAATCCAAAGTGTCATTTTATGTCTTTTATGCTCCCTCCTTTGTTTTCTCACATATTGTCCCTAGTATCAAAAACAAGCCATAATTTATTTAAAATACATATATTTCATACTAAGTACTTTTCAAATCCATTAATATTTGTTGACATATCACAAAAGGCTTACTGAAATAAAATTATAATTAAACTTTATTTGGAGTATTTCTTTATGGCACAATATACATTTCTTAATATTATGCCTGAAATTTGTTTTTTTTTATCTCACTATTAATAAGGATTGCATGATTTCTGTATAATATCAGTCTTTAAATGCAAGATATTTAAGATGCACCTGAAGTATACTTGCAATAGTTACACTTTAACACCATCAAATATACTTCAGTATATCTTTAGTTGGACCTCAGCACAACTTCTGCACAATTAAAGTGCACTAAGCACAAACTTAATTGTTCCAATTTAGCAGACTTTAAGTATACCAGATTAATATACCAAAAGTACAATTGTAGGGTATTTTTTATTAAGCATATACGTATATAAATTTGCAAATATATTTGTAGCATACTTACAGTAGCACAAAATAAATGTATTTCAAATATATTTTCATATATATATTTTCACTATGGGTGTTATTTCTATCAAATAAACAAATATAGAAATAAATATGTGATACCTCTTCTGACCTGAGAAAAAGAGATACAACATTATTATTGCTATTATATATATATATATAATAAGTGAATGCCTGAGACATATTTTAAAACAAATGCTTTTTTTTTTTTTTCTTTTCTTTTCTTTTTTTTTTTTTTTCTTTTGATCAGTGGGATAAGTTGTACCTCGGGAGAAATTATTTAGTTTGAAATAAACTGTTGTTTATTGTGGCGGTGTTATGGATTATTATTTTATGATCACCGGATAAGTGTTGCAATCATTCATTTGATGTCTTTAAAGACATTCTCCATAAACACTGACCGCTTCGCCCAGGCTTTTACAGTACACCTTCAACAGACAACAGTCTTTAAAATTTCATAAACGCTGCTGCGATAACCTCAGTGTGAATATTTCATAGTGTTGTATGGAAAATTTACTGTGAGTGCAAATCAGAAACAATAAACAGAGCTGAGATACAGAATCATATGGTTAAGAAGTATGAAGCCATGTGAATTTATTTCTACTTAGTGTTTTACTAGAAAAGCTTACTTGAGGAGCAGCTAAAGATGAATAATTTCACTGTGTTGTTATTCACTGAAGTGGAAGTGTATTGTTAACCAAATGGTTGTTTGTTTTCAGAAAGAATGGAAGCGGAAGGTTACACTTACAAAGCATATGTAACAATTTACATAACAGCTAAATGATTTAAAAGGTAGTAAATTCATGCCAACACAAATATTGATCATATAGTGTACAAATCACTAATACAATGTAATTACACATTAATTAGGCAATAATAGCGACCACAACTACTTGCAATTGGCTTTTTATTAGTGCTATCTAAAGCGTTAGGTTGCACTTTATTTTAAGGTGTCCTTGTTACATTGTATTTATGTAGTTAATTAATAGTAATATTAATGAACAATATGCAGGTAACTTATCATGGGGTTATGGTTTGGTTTAGGGCATGTGATTATGCTTAATTTACTGTCATTACTTTAATATGTGACATGTATAACAAGCACACTGTAAAATAAAATGTTATCAAGTATTACAATAGGTCTATATTTACTATATTTAAAACATGAATTAATCACAGAAATAACAAATTAAGAATTGTCTCATTACTCAGAAAGCTCTTAACAAATGTGAAACTTTCTAATACAGAAATAATAATCTAAAAACAAATTAGATTACTGAGAAATAAAAGTTCAGTAAGCTGTTTACTAAGTCCACAGTAGTATGTGATTATTACACAGATCCTCTTTGCACAGGCAGCACAATGAAAAAATAAATAAATAAAATAAATAAATAAAACATAAAATGCCTATTATATAGCTACACAGCAGAACAACTGTATTTGACTCTATTGTCCTGCAGTAGGAAGTATTAAATCAATAGATATTTGTCTTCAGTGAATGAGAGGCATCAAGGTTAGCCATAACTGCTGATATAGATCATACAAAGCCTGCAAATTCAAATATGACAGAAAACTAGCACAATCAGCATTTCTCCTCTCTTTATCAGGTTTGAAGGCAGCTCGTTTCATCTAAAGGAAGTCCAACTGTTTTCTCATTATTGATTGTTTCTCAGTCTGCATCTAATTAGCTGTCTTCCTCTGATATGAGTTTATCACTATTGACTGTATTGAAATGATGTGGAGATCTTTCCCATATGAGGAAACTGTCACGGTACAGTAAGGTTTTTAGTGCTTATCTTCTTTAAAATAGCTTGCATTTTATCTGATTTCATAATTACATTGTTGACACTTACTATATACTTAACAATATGATACAGTATGTATTATGTACATACATGCTGGTGCATTATAATTACATTTAAGCACTTGCATTTAATAAACATCTGTATTTATACTGTTAACTTTACCCATAGATTTAACCCACCCCTTAACTCTTACTCTTATACTTAAGCATACCTCAAACTGATGAACAGTAAATGTTGAGATTTTCCAGAACAACATGTAGTTACACAGAAAATTCTTAGTTTTGTAGGTATCGAATATTAGTGCATAATATTTTAGTTAAAGACATATTTCACCCTAAAATGTAATAAAAATGTCCTTACCCTCAGGTCATCCAAGATGTAGATGAGTTTGTTTCTTCATCAGAACTGATTTGGAGAAATGTATCATTCCACCACTTGCTCACCAATGGAGATCCTCTGCAGTGAACGGGTGCCGTCAGAATGAGAGTGCAATCAGCTGATAAAGACATCACAATAATCCACAAGCTATCCACATGACTCTAGTCCATCAATTAGCATCTTTTGAAGCCAAAAGCTGCATGTTTATAAGAAATTAATCCATTAAACCACTTTAAACTTTTTTTTTTTTTAACTGTTGCTTCCATAATATTGCTTTTCTGTTGAATCAGTAGAAAAATCTGCACAGATCAAGCATAGTTTACAAGCGAAAACAGAACAAAACAGCTCTAAATATGTCGGTGGATTCTGACGTTAGAGACAACAGGAGATGGACTTTTTCACTGGAAGAAGCGTTATTATGGATTATGGATTCATATTTTGGCCACAAGTTAGTTTAAAGTTAAAACGCCTTAATGATCTACTTATTTCTTGCAAACATGCAGCTTTTCACTTCACAAGATGTTAACTGATAAACTGCAGATTTGTGGATTATTGTGATGTTTTTATCAGCTGTTTGGAATTTGCAGAGGTGAGCAAGTGATGTAATGTTACATATCTTCAAATCTGATGAAGAAACAAACTCATCTGCATCTTGGATGGCCTGAGGGTGAGCACATTTTCAGCTAATTTTATATAAAGCCATCTAATACACTCTTAAAAATAATGGTTCCAAAAGGGCACTTTCGCTGACAACACAATATAAATACAATTTTAGGGTCCCCAAAGAACTTTTTAGTAAACAGATCTAAAATAATAATAAAAAAATAAAAAAATAGGCTTTTTGTGTGTGAAGAGTATTTGACAAATCTAACCCTTTTCCACAGAACCACAATATTAAAAAAAAAAAAAAAAAAAAAATCCACGAATTTTAAAGTTTCTTCAGGGAACCATAGATGCTAATAAAGAACCTTTATTTTTGTATGAACCTTTATTTGTGTGTGACCTTTTAATTTTCTTGCAAAGAGTAGCATCTTGATATTATCAGGTGGTATACAGAAATCAGGGTACAGTATGACTATTACTCAGCATTCATAGAGGGATGCAAAATGCAGAGGGTTTTTGGTTTGTTTGAGTAATCCATCTTCTATTTGCAGCCTTGGTTAATAAAAGATAGCCAGTCACTGGAGGGAAGTCTCAGTGCGCATGTCGTGTCTGCCAGCAAAGTCTGTTTTCATTGCTTTGCTTCACCAACAGAAATCTAGCGCTGTACCAACAATCCACTCCATTCACATCTCTTGCCCATTCCCCCTTCAGCAAGAATGACAGGCTCGCCTTGCTCTGGGAGACGGGGGAAAAAAGGACGATCGCACCTCATTAAAAAAACATGCAGCACAGTCGAATCAGATTCGGCGTTAATCGCCAGAGACATGTCGAAATGTTTAATTTTGTCGATGATGGAGGCACTTTCGCCTGAGGTAACTTCAGTAGGAGCCATGTTTGCGTGCAAACCTTCACTTAAAGCTCGACTGAGCGGCCGAGTCATTCACATGAGCGTAATGTTACAGGGAGAGGCAGGGCTCGCTGGAGACGCACACAGCTTTCCGGCCAGTCAGAAGAGGCGGTGGAGTGATGTTTTATTGAAGCCGAGTCCTCTGCGAGGGGCTAAAAATGCACTCGTGCCTTCGCAAACCTGTCTGTTTTGGCTGTCGAGAATGGCTCCCAATCACAGAAGGATAAAAACATCAAAATAAGCTAATCGAGATAGGGCTTGAAGTCTTCTACCCCTGAGGATGATGGGACTGTGAGCGCGGAGGACGCGGCGGTCCATCCAGACACGCACACAAAGGCCACCGTCAGTGTAAAACCAGGCTGAGAGCTGCTGCAGCCCTGACTAAAAACAATCAAGTTACTGCATAGAAAAAAATAATAAAGAATTGTTTTGTTTTTCTGTCAAAGAAGGATAAAAGCTTCATCGACAGAAATGAGAAATTGAAAACTGATACAGGCACTGCCTCATTCCTGACATCAGATCCGTTCTGTGTCAAAAATGTCAAAAGTATTACAAATAATAACCACACTTTTTTTTTTGGTCAGTGCAGGTTGATTATTAAACTGATTAACTCTGGAAACATTATGCATTTTAATTGGATTTTTAAATATAATTTAAATAATTGGACTTATATTCAAATATATTAAATATATTCAACTGATAGATAGATAGATAGATAGATAGATAGATAGATAGATAGATAGATAGATAGATAGATAGATAGATAGATAGATAGATAAATAGACAAACAGAAAAGGTAATGGTAATTTTCTGCCAGGATATTATCCATTATACAATATTTTACAGAGTTTTTCTTTAAAACACAACACAATGCAATTCATAATTCAGAATACAGGTAAAACACCCGTGGGGATTGAATGAATGAATGAATGAATGAATGAATATGGAAAATTGTATTAACACAGCCCCATTTTTATGTAATTTTCTTGTGTAATAGATAATATATAATCATATATACACGTAATATAGCTGTGCTGGTATAGATACATTGCATAATTACTTTTTAACTTTGGAAGCCATTTTTATTTAAAACAACAACAAAATTGATTAATTGCCCAACTGTAGTCCAAAATCTCATATATTGCCATCCTGTGTGTTCCTAGCATGTACACATTTATGTCTATACAATAATAAAAGTTTTATTTATAAAAAAAAAACTGCATATTTGAAATGTGCATAGATTCAATTAGACTTTACATCAATTTCTGAACCATGCTAATTTGCATAACACAATAGCTCAGCTATTTGACCTGCATAATGACATTGTTTGTTCTCCTGATGTATAGAGCTCATAATGAAGACATGAAGCTGACAAAATTAAATGTGACTCAAATTAATATGATAAGTTCAGACACAAGTACATGTACATCTACCATTATAACAACTCCATCTGCTGAACACAAGGTGATCTGCTTCCGTCAGCACTGCTGAAGAGCTGCTGTCAGCTAAAAATACTTCCTTTATAAGTGAAATTCATCAATACAACACAGTAATTATGCACACACAACATACTGAATTAAAAGACAGATGTTGACAGCTCACAATGTGTTCAGTGTTCACTCTGAGAAAGAAAGGAAATCTGGGTGAATCATGCATAGATCTCCAGGTCACATTTCACTTTAAAATAGAAAAGAAGTAGGAAAAAGTGTTAGATCATGTCTCCACGATGGAAATATCAGATCCAGCCCCTAACGCCAGATCCTGTCAGAAAATATACATTTTGTCTGGTAACAGAACAGCTAGTCAGCAAATCTGTTTAAGTCTAGTCTGAGTCCAGTCCAGTCACAACTCCAGCCACTGAGTCCATTCCAGAAAGTGAAGTTTCTGAGTCTGCTTCAGAGAGAGCAATCCCCGAGTCTGCTTCAGAGTGCTCAATACCCGAGTCCACTCCAGAGAGCACAACCCTGAGTCAACTCCAAAGAGTGTAATTCCCAAATCCAGTCCAGAGAGCGCAATCCCCGAGTCCACACCAGAGAGCGCAATCAAAGAGCAATCCCAGAATCCGCTCCAGAGAGCGCAATCAAAGAGCAATCCCAGAATCCGCTCCAGAGAGCGCAATCCCCGAGTCCACTCCAGAGAGTGCAATCAAAGAGCAATCCCAGAATCCGCTCCAGAGAGCGCAATCCCCGAGTCCACACCAGAGAGCACAATCAAAGAGCAATCCCAGAATCCGCTCCAGAGAGCGCAATCCCCGAGTCCACTCCAGAGAGTGCAATCAAAGAGCAATCCCAGAATCCGCTCCAGAGAGCGCAATCCCCGAGTCCACACCAGAGAGCACAATCAAAGAGCAATCCCAGAATCCGCTCCAGAGAGCGCAATCCCCGAGTCCACTCCAGAGAGTGCAATCAAAGAGCAATCCCAGAATCCGCTCCAGAGATTGCAATTCCAGAGCCCAATCGAGAGAGAGAATTTACAGAGCTCACTTCATTTATAGTATTTCCAGAGCCCGCTCTAGAGAACATAATTCCAAAGCTCAGTCAGGAGCCCACTCAAGCCCCAGAGCTCAACCTAGAGAGTGCAGTGCTGTCCTTGATGGCTACAGCCATTCTGTGTTGGTGGGTGGTACACAACTCCACAGCTATCTATCCCCGGCCATAGTGGCCGTTCCTATCTCTGGTGTCTCCTGCTCCTTAGTCACGGCCACGAGGCCGTTCTGAACTCCAGGGTCTTCTGCTCCTTCGTCTTGGTCTTGAAGGCCGTTCTGAACTCCAGTGTCTTCTGCTCCTTCGTCATGGTCTTGGAGGCCGTTCTGAACTCCAGTGTCTTCTGCTCCTTCGTCTTGGTCTTGAAGACCGTTCTGAACTCCAGTGATTCCTGCTCCTTCGTCATGGTCTTGGAGGCCGTTCTGAACCCCAATGTCTCATGTTCCTTTGTGATGGCAATGGAGCCCATTCCTAACTCCTGTGTTCCCTATGTCTCTAGCTCCCTTGTCACAGCCATGGATCCCTGTATTGCCCGTGCCACCCTGCAGGATCCCTAGGCTACCAGAACCACCCTGGTCACCTGCCCGTGACCTACCACTACTCCAGGGTGTACCTTCCGCGGAGGGGCGAATAATGTCATGGTTGAGTTCTGTTTTGTTTTATTTTTCATTGTGTTCAGTTGCTGATCAGTTGCTGCTTTGACTTTGACTCGTGTGTGCAAGCACATGGTGCTGGTGCTTACGTCAACATGGACATGCGTCCAGCACGTGCATGCATCGTTTACATGAAGCGGAAGCAAGCTCATGCATCGCAATACTCTCTCCACAATGGCGGCAAGCCACAGCAGATGAGGAGGAGAAGAATTGTTGAATAAAGTCATTATTGTTGTTTTCTTTGTGCACAAAAATGGTTCTCATTGCTTCGTAAAATTACGGTTGAACCCCTGATGTCACATGGACTATTTTACAGATGTCCTTGCTATGTTTCTGAACCTGGGAACATTTCAGTTGTGTTGCTGTCTATGCAGGGTCACAGAGCTCTCAGATTTCATCAAAAATAAGGTCAAAGGTCTTATGGGTTTGGAACGACATGAGGGTGAGTAATTAATGACAGAATTTAAATTTTTTATGGTGAACTATCCCTTTAATCATTTGAAACCATTTCATTACATAGACTGATTAAGAGCAATCAAACTTCCATAATCCCATCAAAAACATACTTTGAAAAGTTTGGGTGATCTTCCCTTCTACATTTTCAAAAGAACAGGTCTCTTCTGTCATACTGCATACCAACATCATTTAGGGGAATGTGTCTCTGTCTTACAACAGTAATCTAACTAAGCAATTCAACACTCTTATGGCAATGTAAAAAAGTAAGATGGTGAATTTTATGACATGTATAAACAACATTCAGTTGCAATCACTTTATATTTCACTTTGTAATTTGGTACAATTGGAATTTCCAAAAAAAAAAAAAAAAAAAAAAAACATTGTGAAGACATATTCTTATATACCATTTCATAATGTCTGTGCTTTTACCTTTCTAACTTGAACATGTTTGGCTATGTGTTGTCTTTAGCATCTCTTATTGTCTCAGCATTAGGGATTTTTATGCCCAAGTATTCACTCTAAACAAGTTGTCTGGCAGGTTTATCAATTTAAATCTAGAAACATCAACTGGAGTGCACCATTCAGATGGCTGACTGGTAGAGATGTTCATCAGCAAATCAGTCAGTATGCTGACAATTCTGCCGATGTTTCTTGCCAAGTTCTAGAAATCAAATCAGGTTTTACCAAAATGACATCACTATGTCGCTTTTTATAAAAATATTATTTGTTATGTCTCATTTATTATGTCTCATGTTCCTTTGTGACGGCCATGGAGACCGCGAATCCACTTTATCACACTGTGTCTCTGTGTATCAGTGTGTATAAAAAAAATAAATAAATAAATATATATATATATATATATATATATATATATATATATATATATATATATATATATATATTTTTTTTTTTTTTTTATTGTGATATTTCAGTGATGATTAAGCTCATTTCCTCTGTAAACAAACAAACAAATAAATGAATGAACAAACGAACAAACAAACAAATACAGGAAAATGCTGTAGTATCCCAACATATTAGGGTAAAGGGATACTCTGGATGGCCACCCAATCACTGGGCTAACACATTTACACTCACACCTTTGGGCAGTTTACAGTCTCTGGTTCAGCTGCATGTTTTTAGACTGTGGGGGAAACCGTACACAGAGGAAACCCACAACAACATGGGCAGAAAATGCAAACTCTTCTCAGAAAAACTCTTCTGGTAACGCAGGACTCGACCCAGGGACCTATTTGTCTATTTGAGGAAACAATTCTACTCAAACTTACAAACAAATGAAAGTGAAAGTGAAGTGACGTGTGGCCAAGTATGGTGACTCATACTCGGAATTTGTGCTCTGCATTTAACCCATCCAAGTGCATACACACGGTAGTGAAAACACACACACACACACCGTGAACACACACCCGGAGCAGTGGGCAGCCATATTGCTGTGGCACCCGGAGAGCAGCTGGGGGTTCGTGCCTTGCTCAAGGGTCTCACCTCAGTCGTGGTATTAAGGGTGGAAGGGAGCGCTGGTTATTCACTCCCCCACCTACAATCCCTGCCAGACCTGAGACTCAAACCCGTGACCTTTGGGTTACAAGTCTGACTCTCTAATCCAGGGTTCCTCAAATCTTTCCCTGGAGGTCCAATCTGCTGCAGAGTTTAGCTCCAACCCTGATCAAACTCACCTACCTGTGATTTTTTAGTGATCTTGAAGACTGATTAGCATGCTCAGGTGTGTTTGATTAGGGTTAGAGCTAAACTCTGCAGGAGTGTGCCAGATTTGAGGATCCATGCTCTAACCATTAGGCCACGACTGCTCCCCAAAAAGAAGAAATCTCATTCTTATTTTCTGTAAACTGTTCAGACATTTTACTTTTGAGTACAAGAAATACTTCAATCATATGAAAATATTTTGAAATAAATCATTTTTAAAATATTTATTTATTTATTTATTTATTTATTTATTTGTAGCATTACAATTATGGGACTGAACATTTTTTTTTTGCATTATTGTAAAGAGCGGGAATAAGAAGAAAATGTCATGAAAGTAATGTCTATAAGGTTTGGGGGTCGGTGAGAATTTTTAAGTTTTTGAAAAAAGTCTCTTCTGCTTGAAGCTGCATTTATTTGATCAAAAATACAGTAAAAACAGTAAAATTGTGAAATATTATTACAATTTACAATTACTGTTTTCAATATGAATATATTGTAAAATGTAATTTATTTCTGATTTTTCAGCGTCATTACTCCAGTCTTAAGTGTCACATGATCCTTCAGAAATCATTCTAATATACTGATTTTCTGCTCAAGAAACATTTCTGATTATTATCAGTGTTCAAAACAATTGTGTTGCTTCATATTTCTGTGGAAACTTTAATTTTATTTAACAAATATTTAACAAATACAAAGTATTTATATATATATATATATATATATATATATATATATATATTAAACTATGGAAAAAGGCTTTACTTTCACTTTTAATCAATGTTTCATGTATCCTTCCTAAATAAAAGTATTAGTATAGCTTTCGTGTGAATAGTATACCAATGCTAATATAATATATAACTTCAAGGTTTATTGAATTATCCACAAAGACTTGAAAAATTCAGGTTCATCCCATAAGTACATACATGCAGTTTTCACTATAACAATTTATTGCGGCTGTTTCAACTGTCTAGAGAGCTATTCCATTGAATTTTTTATGGATCATTGCTCTCTCTATAACCTCCATCCTGACAATCCAAGAGTGAGATTAGCCAATCACATTCTTCATCAGCGTAAGCACTTCCTTGTATAACTGTCTCATCGTAAATCTCAACCTGTGGATTCCTGCTGGTGATTCCAACCCAAAACTGATGGCAGATGGCATAATGGGGCATTGGGGGAAAGATTTGAGGATGCATCGCTTGAATTGTGCGGGAGATTGTACAAGGAGGCGTTATGAAATGGCACACCACCCTTTGTCACAAAACACAGGCTATGATATGCCCTAAAATGGCAGTGTGGCCATTATTCTCAGTTGTATATTCATGCAGAGCCGCAGAGGAGCCGTTGTGACCCCGCTCATCTCGCTGACCATTAATCAATCTTTGTGTGCCCGCTGCTCTCCCCTGATGGCCTGCTGCTGTGACGTGAATGAATGAGGCGTGAAGCGGAGCGGCGTGCTAAAGTAAAGGCCTGACACCTCGTTATTCAGAGATGAGAGACAGGCGCACCACCCGGTTGATCTGCGTCCCAGCAGCGCGTCTACATTGTTGTTGTTACTGTGGATACTTCACAAATGACAGCAAAATGCATTTGCTGTTCAGCAAATTTTCATGCTTTTGTGAAAGAAGCCACTCTATCACACTGGGTCTCCGTGTATTAGTGTGATAAAAACAGCAAATTATGGAGGTGTGTAGTCTTGGCCTGAAGTTTGCAAATACCTTCCTTTGTTACAATGAATGAAAATACACACGTGCGAAATGCTTCTCCATAAAATTCAGCGATCTATTTATAATGATATGCTCTTCTCATATTTTGAATAACCAGATAGTACAGATTTTGTCACAGCAATGTTTTCTTACACTACATAAAATTCAGAATAATACCTAAACGATCTAAAAACCCTTATTTATTTATTTATTTATTTATTTAATTTTATTTAATTTATTTGTATTGTTTTTTTTTACATACAATTTATTTTACAAAAATATTCAAATGACAAACAAGGATTTTCAAGATCATAAAAAGGAAAAGTCTTATTTTACGTTATTTTAATAGTAACAATAATCCAATTAGTAATTTTATTCAGTGGTGTATTTGGGAAATAAATAAATTACTCTTTTATTTTTATTATATATATATATATATATATATATATATATATATATATATATATATATATATATATATATATATATATATATATATATATTTTTTTTTTTTTTTTTTTTTTTTTTTTGAGATGAGGTGGGCCTGAGGACAGCTAGGGCCAATCTATCCCGCGGCATCAGAGAGGCCAAGAGACAGTACTCCAGGAGGGTAGCCCATCGCTTCAGCGACAGCAGAGACACTCGGAGCCTGTGGCAGGGGATTCAGACCATTACGGACTACAAGCCCCCACCGCGGACCTGTGACAGCACCATCCCCCTGCTGAATGAGCTGAACGCCTTCTTCGCTCGCTTTGAGGCACAAAACAGCACCACTGCACAGAAGTCCCCACCTCCTCCCGGCGACCAGGTGATGACGCTGTCCCTGGACAGCGTGAGGAGATCCCTCAGCAGGATCAACACACGAAAAGCTCTGGGTCCTGACAACATTCCTGGTCGTGTACTGAGAGACTGTGCAGCGGAACTCACTGATGTCTTCACAGACATTTTCAACATCTCGCTGAGTCAGGCTGTTGTCCCAACATGCTTCAAGGCTACCACCATCATTCCAGTCCCGAAGAAGTCATCTCCATCCTGCTTCAATGACTACCGTCCAGTCGCCGTCCAGTAATACCTAAACGATCTAAAAACCCTTATTTATTTATTTATTTGTATTGTTTTTTTTTACATACAATTTATTTTACAAAAATATTGAAATGACAAACAAGGATTTTCAAGATCATAAAAAGGAAAAGTCTTATTTTACGTTATTTTAATAGTAACAATAATCCAATTAGTAATTTTATTCAGTGGTGTATTTGGGAAATAAATAAATTACTCTTTTATTTTTATTATATATATATATATATATATATATATATATATATATATATTTTTTTTTTTTTTTTTTTTTTTACACCCATGTTATAATATAGGTATAACACGGGTATGACAATGATATAACATGTTGGTTATACCAACACTGACTTTGATTTAGTAAATAATCATTAAATTATCAAATAATACTTTTCAAATGTTATTCTGAAACAAAACTTCTTCAATAATCTTCAATAATCTTAAAAAAAACTACACAACATGGCGGCGCGTGCACACGCTGCGGCTTCTCTCTCTCCCGAAAGAATGGTGTTTTCGTGTTTTTTATCTTGTGAGACGCAGTGTTTTTGTACGTCTTCGTCGCGTCTATCTGTCCTAAAGCGCGCATATAGTCGTGAGTTTCTGCTCGACGTCGGCAGAACCACATTTTTAGAGTTAAACTTCGCGCACGCCGAAGAGCTGCGGGACCTCGGTCTGCTCCGGAGGCCTACACCATCACCGACCCCCACTACTGCATCTCGCCCGCAGCGGAGGCGCCACAAGCGGCGCGAGAGGAAGCAGAAGAGGGGTAAGCGCGAAGGTATCCGGGCTAGGCTAGCAGCTAACCCACACAAGCCAGCTATCCCCACCATCGTACTGGCCAACGTATGCTCTTTGGACAATAAACTGGACCACATCCGACTACTACACTCATATCAGAGGACTGTAAGAGACTGTTGTGTTTTTGTTTTCACGGAAACATGGCTCAGCAACAGCGTGCCGGACTGCGCCATTCAGCTCGACCAGCTAACATGCTATCGAGCGGACAGAGCTCTCGTCGAGGGAGGTAAGACCCGCGGCGGCGGGCTTTGTGTTTACATTAATGACGCGTGGTGCCGCGACGCTGTTGTGGTCTGCAAACACTGCTCGCCCCTGGTGGAGTTTATGATTATTAAGTGTCGGCCGTTCTATCTACCGAGGGAATACACAGCCATACTACTCGCTGCTGTATACATCCCTCCCAACTCCAACAACAACAGGAGTGAGGCACTAAATGAACTGTACCAGCACATCAGTGAGCAGCAGACAGCCCACCCAGATGCTTTTCTCATCTTGGCGGGGGATTTTAATCACGCAGACCTAAAGAGTGTGTTCCCTAAAATACACCAACATGTGAACTTTCCAACACGAGGAAACAACACTCTGGACTTTGTTTACACCACCCAGAGAGGAGCTTACAAGGCCCTCCCCCTCCCCCATCTTGGCACCTCAGACCACATCACTGTCATGCTAATGCCTGCATACAGACCGATCGTTAAAGTCACCAAACCAGTTCACAAACAGATACAAGTGTGGCCGGATGGGTCGTCAGAGGCACTTCAAGACTGCTTTAACACCACTGACTGGAATATGTTTAAGCAGGCTGCCACACACAACAACACCACAGACCTCCAAGAGTACTCAGAGACTGTCACTGCCTACATCACCAAGTGCATTGATGATGTAACAGTCACAAAGACCATCACTGTCCGGGCCAACCAGAAGCCGTGGCTGACAGGGGAGGTCCACAGACTCCTGAAGGCTCGGAACGCTGCTTTTAGAGCCGGAGATGAGGTGGGCCTGAGGACAGCTAGGGCCAATCTATCCCGCGGCATCAGAGAGGCCAAGAGACAGTACTCCAGGAGGGTAGCCCATCGCTTCAGCGACAGCAGAGACACTCGGAGCCTGTGGCAGGGGATTCAGACCATTACGGACTACAAGCCCCCACCGCGGACCTGTGACAGCACCATCCCCCTGCTGAATGAGCTGAACGCCTTCTTCGCTCGCTTTGAGGCACAAAACAGCACCACTGCACAGAAGTCCCCACCTCCTCCCGGCGACCAGGTGATGACGCTGTCCCTGGACAGCGTGAGGAGATCCCTCAGCAGGATCAACACACGAAAAGCTCTGGGTCCTGACAACATTCCTGGTCGTGTACTGAGAGACTGTGCAGCGGAACTCACTGATGTCTTCACAGACATTTTCAACATCTCGCTGAGTCAGGCTGTTGTCCCAACATGCTTCAAGGCTACCACCATCATTCCAGTCCCGAAGAAGTCATCTCCATCCTGCTTCAATGACTACCGTCCAGTCGCACTTACTCCTATCCTCATGAAGTGCTTTGAACGACTAGTCATGCACCACATCAAGTCTGCCCTCCCCCCCTCCCTGGACCCCTTCCAGTTTGCATATCGGTCCAACCGCTCAACCGATGATGCCATCGCCACTGCCCTCCACCCAGCCCTCACACATCTGGACAAAAAAGACTCATATGTCAGAATGCTGTTCATAGACTTCAATTCAGCATTCAACACAATCATCCCTCAACAGCTCATTCACAAATTGGTCCAGCTAGGGCTCAACACCTCTCTGTGCAACTGGCTGTTGGACTTCCTGACTGGGAGACCTCAGGCAGTACGGGTCGGCAGTAACACATCCAGCACCATCACACTGAACACAGGGGCCCCCCAAGGATGTGTGCTGAGCCCCCTCCTCTTCACTCTGCTGACCCACGACTGCACACCGTCACATAACTCCAACCTTTTCATTAAGTTTGCGGACGACACGACTGTGGTGGGTCTCATTAGCAACAGAGATGAGACAAACTACAGGAGCGAGGTGAGCCGCCTGGCCGGGTGGTGCAGTGACAACAATCTCTCTCTGAATGTGGAGAAGACGAAGGAGATTGTTGTTGACTTCAGGAGAGTGCACACTCAGCATGCTCCTCTGACCATCAATGGTGCGACTGTGGAGAGGGTGAGCAGCACCAAGTTCCTAGGTGTGCACATCACAGAGGACCTTTCCTGGACCAACAACACTGTAGCACTGGCCAAGAAAGCACAACAGCGTCTCTACTTCCTCCGCAAACTGAGAAGAGCCAGAGCCCCAGCCCCCATCATGTACACCTTCTACAGAGGCAGCATCGAGAGCATCCTTACTAGCTGCATCACTGTGTGGTATGGCGCTTGCAACGCGTCCTGCCGCAAGTCACTTCAACGCATAGTGAAAGCAGCTGAGAGGATCGTTGGTGTCTCTCTCCCCTCCCTCCAGGACATCTACAACACCCGTCTCACCCGCAAAGCCCTCTGCATTGCAGGTGATCCCACCCACCCGACACACAGCTTCTTCAGTCTGCTGCCATCAGGGAGGAGACTGCGGAGTCTCCAGGCCAGGACCAGCAGACTGAAGGACAGCTTCATCCATCAGGCTGTCAGGAAGCTGAACTCCCTCCCGACCTTGCCCCCCCTCCCCTCTTTTGCCCCACGCACCACTGAACTCTGACCCTCCAACCCCCCCCTCCCTTTCCCACTTACAAACTGTGACCCGCACTAGTCACTTTGTGCAGCATTGGACTGATCACTACCCCATCCAGCATTGACTGCAAACTACCTCCTAGGTCAGTTTAATTAAGACTGTTCTCTGAGCTCTTTAGCTCTTCATCACTTTAACACTGATAAGCTCTTTTGCACTACACTCATTATATCTGCACAGTTTTATTTAATGGTTGCACTATCTGCCATGTGCCTTACGCCACTTTACCTATCTCTTTTTTACAATGTCCTTATTGCATATCTGTATAGTTTGTATTTATATATATATTTAAACTGTAATTATCTGTATTTTTACATTACTGTTAGTGTTAACTGTATGCACCAAGGGTCTGAGAGTTACGCAATTTCAATTCTCTGTATGTATGTGCTGTACATGTGGTGGAATTGACAATAAAGCTGACTTTGACTTTTGACTTTGAAATAATATTTGTAATAGGATTTTTAAAAATAATTTCAACATTAAACCTATTGGATTAAACTAGCCACAAATATTAAAATAATTTAAATTCAGAAATTAAAATAAATCACAGAAGAGATGTATTTATGTCAGGTGAAAAAAGAATGTCATGAACAAAGGAAAAAAGAAAGAAAAAAAGAAAGAACCTGAAAGCCCCTACAGTGTATGTTTGGTAGCATTTTGTTTTTGCACACACTCCAAAGTGCTGTTTAATGGTATAGGGCTTTTTCATTGTATATCACATTTCACTTGCGCTTGACAGATAAAATTGGCACACTTTCCTGAGCTTCACCACTAACAGGAGCTGAAGGTCAAAGTCAAAGCGATCAGTCAGGAAGAAACAGGCTATCAACATGTTAAACCAGAGGATCATCAAGTCAAGGCCATTTTTCTGACCACAGCCGTTAAACTGAGCATACATGCACACAAATAACCACACCAAGAATTCATCCTCAGCAAACCGCTGGCTTTTATTAAATGACATAAAATGGTTGTTGTATGCTCAAAAAAGGATTATGGTAAGCATAAATTCACATTTGTACTTTCGGTATAAGCAGGCAGGCTAATGCATTGCTTGCCAGTGGTGCATGAGAGAGAAATGGGCCATCAGTACAGCACCTGAAACAAAAGCCCAGCCATCTATAACTGCGGCCAGACATGGGTCACACACCATGAAAAAACACATGCATTTTTATCTTTATTTACTCACACAAGCTCATAGTTCATTTAAGCAAATACCTTAGATAGGAAGAGCTACAACAAAGTGTCACAATTCATAAGGAGCACGGCATGAGGAGACGTAGGAATTCGTCATAACGAGAGTCTTTATTATCCAACAGGGAACGTAAGAAACACAGAATGACGTTTAAAGAACCGATAAACACTAACTGAATGGACCAGACCTTAAATACATAGATAATTAAGGGACTAATGACTAGACACACCTGAACCAAATTGCATAATGAACTAAACGAGAACAGGAAAGACCAAATAAGTCAAAACAGGAACTACATGGGGACAAAACACAACACAGACAGGTCCATAATCCTGGTATTAAGCCCCCTACTGGAAAGCGTGTCCTCGCGCCGTAGAACCTACATGGGGAGGGGCGGGTGGGAACTTGGGAGGCAGCTTAGGAGGAGGACGGACACCCGGGTGGGGGCTGACTGACAGAGACCAGGGAGGTGACGAAGGAGGGAGGAGCCAGGCAGGACCCAGCCCACAGCCATGATGACGGCCTACAGTGGAGACGACGGAGGGAGGAGCCATGGAGGAGGAATGGCCGCTGACTCCAGGGGGCCGACCGACGGCGGCAGAGCAGGTGGTGGAGGAGCCCGTGGCGGAGAGCCGATGAGCCAGGGCGACGGGGAGGATCCGGGGGACCAAGGCGGAGAAGATGGCGCCGGCGACCGAGGCAGAGATGGGGATCCAGATGGCCGCGGTGGAGCCGGAGCGACAGAGGACTGAGGAGGAGCCAAAGGGATGGAGGAGCCTGAAGGAGCCGGAGAGATGGAGGAGTGGAGTCCCGAGGCGCAGGATGGTCAACGACAGACCAAGGCGGAGCCGGAAGGATGAGGGAGTCCAACGGAGCCAGTGGACAAGTGGGCCAAGGCAGAGAGGAAGGAGCAAGGAGCCATGGTGGAGCTGATGGGTCAACGAGCCGAGGCGGAGTCCGGGCCTCGGAGGCTGGAGATGGAGGTGAGGGATACTCCGGCCACGACGCCACTGGAGGATGGCCGTACCGTGGAGCTCACACCGCATAGATGCTGGGCTGAGGGTGAGCAGAGGGGCTGCCAGACGACAGCGGAGGAGGAGGCAGGAGTGGGTGGGTGGGAGGGCGGGCATTTGTGAGCCTCCGGGCTTTCAGGGCTGAACTCAGGAATGGAAGCCTTCTCTCCTTCAGTGTGGCTCAAACCCCGTGCCATACTAAGCTCACCCTCAGCCACGGTGGAGGGGGCGGAGCTCCTCTCCGCGCTCTCACTGTCCGTGGCATTCTCCCTCATGGCGGGCTCTGTTGCTGGCTCTCGCACCTGGTCTGACGATCTGTGAGGCTCTGGCTCCGTGGCGATCCTCAGCTCTGTCGCACTCCTGGGCGATGGCTTGTCGGTCGCGACGTGCTTTGGCTCTCCATCAGTGGTGGGCTCGGGCTCGCGCTCGCGCTCCACGCAGCAGGGAAATGGTGGATTGGGCACTGGGTCCGGAGTGGCACTGGCGAGATCCCCCTCGGAACTGACGGTGAATGGGGATCTGTGTCTCGCCACAAAGTGTCCACTCCACAAAGGCGGTGAAGTCCTCTCGAGGACCATCTTCGGACGACGGCGATCTGAACGCGATGTTTAAACTGGCGTCGTAGAACGCACAGAGCGTATCATCCGGGTAGCTGGTGGTGTTAGCTAGGAGCAGGAACAGTCTAGTAGGGTCCTCGAGAGTTTTGTCCTCCTGCTCCAGCAGGAGGAGGAGGAATTCGGGGCAAAGAAGGGCATCCATATTGTAACACAACGGAAACAGAACTCTGAGCAAAAAACATACAAAAATGGAGGGAATACACACGGAAGTAGCTGTACTGGTCGGTTCTTCTATCACAATTCACAAGGAGCACGGGACGAGGAGATGTAGGAATTCGTCAAAACTAGAGTCTTTAATATCCAACAGGGAACGTAGGAAACACAGAATGATGTTTTGAACCGACAAACACTAACTGAATGGACCACACCTTAAATATACAGATAATTAAGGGACTAATGACTAGACACACCTGAACCAAATGACATAATGAACTAAACGAGGACAGGAACAGGAAAGACCAAATAAGTCAAAACAGGAACTACATGGGGACAAAACACGACACAGACAGGTCCTTAATCCTGACACAAAGGAGTTATGCTGGTTTTATTTCATTAAAATGTGAAATGTTTTGGTCAAAAGTTTTATAGCTTCTGCACCACTGCAAACCATATTAAACATTCTCCAGAGGGCTTCTGAGTAATTTTGCATGATTATTTATTTATTTATTTGTTTGTGTATTTGTTTATTTAATTACATTTTTTATTTATTTATTTTTTTGGAAGGTGACACTGGAACTAGTAATTGAAGGGGGTAGGGGAAATTCCTCATTACACTCTTAAAAATGAAGCTGCTTAAAAAGGTTATTCAGGCGATGCAATAGAAGAACCATTTTTGGTTCCACAATGAACCATTTAGTCAAAGGTTCTTTAAAGAACCATCTCTTTCTTACCTTTTTATAATCTGAAGAACCTTCTTTCGCCACAAAGAACCTTTTGTGAAAGGTTCTTCAGATGTTAAAGGTTCTTTATGGAATCATTTAGACAAAAAGGTTCTTCTATGGCATTGTGAAGCACCTTTATTTTTAAGAGTGTAGTGGACTAACATTTTCTCTTCATCCAATGTAATGAATTCCCAAAGCTCATTGGATTAAAGGTGTTTTTAATTCACATATGGTATACGTCAGTCATTAACGCTCTTTTTATTTTGTTTATTTTGAATGTTCCAGACTCATTTCACGCTCTGTCACAGTGAATGCCATTAATAGCCAAGCAGCTCTATTTTCATCAATTCCTGATCACAGCTTGGACGGCGAATCTCTGGCCCATCTAGTGGCATTTGTCATTTCACACATGCTCAAAGGTGGCTCAAGTGTTTGGTCAAGGGAAGATCCGTTTCTCCAGCTATAAGTGCACACTTTCACAGCTGTCTAATAAATTTTTAATTCAGCTTTGTTCAATTAGTGTGTAATCAATCTAGCATTGTGTTGACTAAAATGGTGAGACCATCCTCTGAATGTCAACTTAACTGTTGAAGTGACCGTATTAAATGTTCCCCAGAGGGCTTTTAAGTAATTTTACAGTTAAAATTCAGATTCAAGGCATTTAAAGTCAAGGAAACTGATGTAAAAAAAAAAAAAAAAAAAAAAAAAAAAATTGCCAATTCTTTGTAATTATTTGCAAAATTTACTTACATTTAGAAAATTGTTTAAAAGTAGGTTTTACACCATTTTCCTTGTTTTTCCCTGTATTTGTATTTTATTTTATTTCTAGATTGTTTCTTGTTTGCTTAATGTAAGAAAGCCCATATTTTAACACAATTTTATGTATAACTTCTATATTCATTTCTAAAATAAAGTAGCCAAATAAAGTGGCATCTGTTCAGAATATTTTACATATGTTTTTGGGCTGATTTCTTCATGACCTTTTTTCACCAGTTTGTGTTTGGCTGGTTTTTATGTAAACGTGTTTATATGCATCCAAAATCCATCTGACTTCCATTACTATGGGTGTACCAAGGCAGTCGATACTTTGGGGCTGTTTGGCTGCTCGTGATCCAGGGGCTCCTGGTTAGATCGATCGCATAATGAATTCCAATAAGCACCAGGATATTTTTATCTAAAACCTACTTGCCTCTGCCAAGAGGTTGAGATGTCCCTGGATGGACCTTTCAACTGGGCACTGACCCCAAACATGCCGCATTAATGTAGAAATGCAACACACAAATCAATGTCTGTGAAGAGCTAGCAGGGATCCAGGATTCAAGATATTTCAGGATCCAAAGATCTTGACATGTTTTAAAATTTATTTATTGATACAATCAATTAAATTGAATTTTAGTCTGTTTTTGAGGATATGTAACCATATGACTTTGTATTTTTTGAGCACAAAAGACTTTCTTCGCTCTGCATTGCTTTTTTACTAGCCTAATTTAGGCAATAATTTTAGCTCGTTTTCAATGAAGGGCACCAAATATTCCTGACTTTACTCTGTATGTATATTTTCAATCCCGTAATCCCATGAGGTGCATTTATCTCTTTGTGTACGTTTTTTTTATTATTATTATTTTTTTTTTTAAAGCTTGACACAACTGTGGTTTTCAATTCATATTTCTCCAAGACACATCAGTGCTCCTGTTTTTGTCTGAAACACACAAAACCGCCTGTTGTGCCATCTGGGATTGTCCTTTTTTTCCTTTTTTCCCTTTTCTCTTGCTCTCCCCTCCTCTTGTGCATTTCATTGAACCACTGTGAATCCTCCTTCAACCTTGCAGTAGTAAGCAAGAAAAAACACACATACAGAGGTGATGCTAGTAATGATTGGTATTCCGAGCATATATAGACTAGCAGCCAAGTAACTTTGATCCTTGACTTTGGAACAAGAGAAGAGGAAAAATATTGGCCAATCTGTTGGTGTAGGAATGATCAGCTATGCTAATGAACCTCAGTGCAGCTGAAGAGATGCCCTCAAAGGTCAGATCATTACAGATACACACATTCTACAGCTGATCAATCTGTCTTTATGGGCTACATCCAATTCTCAGTTGTTTTTTTAAGGATTTATATGAGTGATACTTAAAATGTGCTTTTTTTTTTCTGAGATAGGCGTAAATCCATATTAGACTTGTTTCTGGGTGAACATCTTTTGTGTATTGTGGAAATACATAGTCTAAACCTCAACCACTGATATTTCACATTAACTAAACCTGAAATCAAATGGAATAGAAAGAACATTAAAGTCCCAATCCTAACCCTAACCCTGAAATCTGACTGGTTGTTGGAAACATTCTAGAAAGAAAAGAAAAGAAAAGAAAAGAAAAGAAAAGAAAAGAAAAGAAAAGAAAAGAATGCTAACCTAAAAATGGTAACATCTGGATTTATTCAAGTCAAAAATATTATTTAACGTCACTCAACAGACTAATATACATCAGTTTGTACCAACAAAACTGTTTTTATGGGTTAAATCAGGCAATGATAACATTTTAAGGTAATAATAGCAAGTTACTACTTTTGACATTGTTCTTGTCAAAAATGAGAGAAAATATCTCATTTTATCATTATTGACCAGTGTTGGGGTAATGCATTACAAGTAATGCAAGTTACATAATCAGATATATATATATATAAATATTTTTTTTTTTTTTTTTCAAGTAACTAATAAAGTAATTCATTACTTTTAACTTACAAGAAAATATCGGAGTTACTTTTTCAGATAAGTAACTCCAGTTACTTTGTGTTCCCATTTATTGGCTGACAGCACTCCAGTTGGCATGTTGAGAGAAATCAGGAGTAAGTGCAGAGGTGTTGTGTAAACATGATCTTACATGCATTTACTCATCTCACAAAAAAAAAAAAAAAAAAACAGATTCAGTATTTTTCAGAATGAATAAAAACAGTGAAATTAAAAATCACTTCACTTTTAATGTGAAAGCACTTTTACATTTGCGAAAAAAGATAACTTTATATATAATTAAAAACAAACAAGCAAGCCCAGCCCAGATGAGAAAAGGTAATACGTAAGTAATGTAACATATTACTTTCCATAAAAAGTAACTAAGTAACACAATTAGTTACTTTTAAGGGAGTAATGCAATATTGTTATTGACAACCTGGTCTCATGACGAAAATGTACCTCTGGGAACTTTTTCGCAAGATGTGAAATATGTAGCATCATGTACGTTTCGTGACATATTAGATGTGAAATGTCCACTAGGTGGCACTAAAAGAGTATCCGGTTTTTTCCCGGAACAGATGAAAGTACATATGGTACGTTTTATGTGACATTGGTTTTGTAGGTGTCACCACAGTTCTGACTTGATGTGCGTTGAGTGGCGCTATAAGTCTAATGCTCCGTGACATTTTAAAATAATGTACCATATGCACTACACCTTAACCTACCCGATAGTATGAACAAAAGCAAATGTGACGTAAATACGCAATCATGCCCTTTTAGCTTGTTATTCGATCTCTCGTCTTTCGGCTTTTTCATTGTGAGTCATGTTTTTGACAGGATTCGTACCCAAGGATTCCTCATCCTAAGTCCAATTCTGTGCGGCTAAGCTACTGAACAAAGCTTGTTACGTCTGGAAAGAAACATATGGAGCTGTAATCACAACAGTGTACGAAAATGATTACAAGTGCTCAATGTTATATATATATATATATATATATATATATATAGTGAAAAAAATCTTTAATGGCTTTCACAGAATATTGAGCAGCACAACAGTTTT
The DNA here is from genome assembly GCA_039654775.1 of Spinibarbus caldwelli. Lineage (NCBI taxonomy): Eukaryota > Metazoa > Chordata > Actinopteri > Cypriniformes > Cyprinidae > Spinibarbus > Spinibarbus caldwelli. The sequence continues at coordinate 23,596,101 of CM077267.1, forward strand.
CAACATTGATATTTCTTGAGCAGCAAATCAGCATATTAGAATGATTTCTGAATGATCATGTGACATTGAAGACTGGAGTAATGATGCTGAAAAGTTATTTTAAATTGTAATAACATTTCACAATATTACATTTATGTGCATGAGTGTTTTTTTTTTTTTTTCCACAACATTAAAACATTAAAAATAGCAATTCGTCCAATTTTAACAGAAAAAAAGTAATTTCTAATATTTTAAATAATGAACATTCATGATAATAGCTATAACAAACCAAAGACTCAATAAATATCTCTCTTAATCATAAAAAAAAAAAAAACTTTCATATTACACATACAAAGACATCATCCAGATATTTGTAAGATGTTGTGTCTTATTAATTGCTCAAACATTAAATCATTAGCTGTAGCCAGGAGCAGATTTTAATGGATCAAACATAATGAGCTTTTTAATTCATTTTTCAGTTTCGGCTCAATTGAAATCATGTGTGTCTAAAGCGTGTTTTTTAATTGACTGCAGCAGACTATGAATAAGGCCGCTGACAGATCGTCCTACTGTCCAGCCGTCTGAATGGATGGGCCAATCCATCTTGAGCTCCAGAGAGACAGACGAGCACAACAGCCATTCCTCATGACAGCCAGATGTGATGAGGTCAGCGGTGGCCTTGTGAGTCGACCGCTGGGGTTAATGATGACTGCTGTCAGAAAGCTTAAGGCCAGATTCGGCTCGTTGTATCGC